>SJYC01059281.1:0-25912 GCA_006408675.1 Madoqua kirkii
AGAGGATGAGATGGCTGGATGGCATCACCGACTCGATGGACATGAGTTTGAGAGAACTCCGGGAGTTGGTGATGGACAAGGAGGCCTGGTGTGCTGCACTTCTTGGGGTAACTAAGAGTTGGACATGACTGAGTGACTGAAATAAACTGAAATGATAATTTTCAAAAGATTTAACCAATTTTGATGATATTTGTTGCACTACCAAGTCATGTCAAAATTTGTATTATCATTTCTTCTTATTAAAACAAAACTATTTAGCAGATGGCAACAGTTTTAGAATGACCAAATTTTGTACACACAGACAGTCCCTTCACCTATATTCTTTCAAAATGTGTTTATTTTCTGTCTTGAACATTTTTCAATGAATTCCAATATTGTATTGTTTTACTTTACTTGTAATAGCTATATTTTAATATTTCTACAGTTTCACTGAGTAGTCTTTCGTTCATGGAAACACCAGCTCCTTCCTTAATCTCAGACTGAGTTCCTATATCACAACCTTTAAAAATATGTTTTTTTATTTTTTTTAATTGGAGGATAATTGATTTACAATATTGTTTTGGCTTCTGCCATACACATACGTCCCCTTCCTTCTGAGTCTCTCCCCCATCCCCACCCCATCCCACTCCTCCAGGGTGTCACAGGGCACAGGTTGAGCTCCCTGTGCTATACAGCAAATTCCCATTGCCTATCCATTTCACACGTGGCAACGCATATGTTTCAGTGCTACTCTCTCAGTTTGTCCCACTCTCTCCTTCCCCTGCTGTGTCCAAGGTCTGTTCTCTATGTCTGTGTCTCTGCTCCTGCCCTGCAAACAGATTCATCAGTATCATTTTTCTAGACTCCGTATATATGTGTTACTATACGCAATTTTTCTCTTTCTGACTTACTTTACTCTGGATAACAGGCTCTAGGTTCATCCACCTCACTAGAACTGACTCGAATGTGTCCTTTCTATGGCTGAGTAATATTCCATTGTCTATATGTATCACAACTTCTTTATCCTTTTATCTGTCGATGGAATCTAGGTTGTAAACAGTGCTGCTATGAACATTGGGGTACATGTATCACTTCTTTTTATTTCAAACAGTTTTACTAAGATATAACTGACATATTAAACTTCACATGTTTATAATATAGAATATAAATTTAACATATGTGCATCTATGAAATCATCACTATATCAAGATATTAAACACATTCATCCAAAATGTCTCCTTTTGTCCTTTTTTAAATTCCTTCCTCCTGTCCTTCTGCAAACTTCTCTTCTCCCCATCTTTATTTCCATACAACTACTGTCCTACTTTCTGTCACTATGGATTAGATTGAGTTTTCTAGAATGTTATATAAATTGAATCACACAATATGTACTCAATTTTTCTCTAGCTTCTTTCACATAATATAATGAAGTTAAGATTCATCCACCATATTGTTTATGTCAATAACTTATCCCTTTTTACTAGTATGCCTAGTATTACTCAATTTACCACACTTTATTTATTCATTGTTGATGAATATTTTGGTTGCTTCCAGTTTGGGGTTATTCAACATAAAACTACTATGAACACTGTGTACAAATATTTGTATGGACACACGATGTCATTTAACTTAAGTAAATACCTAAGTGTTCAACAATTGGATCATTTGGTATGCATATGTTAACTTTCAAAGAAACTGCCAAGCTCTTCCAAAATGACTATACGATTTTATACTTCCATCAGAAGCACATGAGAGTTTAAGTTCTTTCACATCCTCATCAACACTTAGTTGTACCTCATTGTATTAATTTGCATTTCTCTAATGACAGATGTTATTGAATAACATTTCATGTATTTATTTGCCATCCATATATCTGCTTTAGGGAAATGCTTTGACAAATGTTTTGCATATTTTTCATAGAGTTTTAGTTTTTTTCCTATGAAGTTTTGTGAGCTCATTATATATGATTTATACAAGTCCCTTGTCAGATATGTGATAGGCATACATTTTCTCCACATCCATATCTTGCCTTTTCATTCTTTTAATTCTGTTTTCCTAAGAGTAGTTTTTGTTTTAGTGAATTCAATTTTTGAAACTTTTGGTTTTTTCTTTTATAGATCATGTTTTTGTAGTGCAGGTTTGATGATGATAAATGCTTTCACAATAGGCATACATTTTCTCCACATCCATATCTTGCCTTTTCATTCTTTTAATTCTGTTTTCCTAAGAGTAGTTTTTTGTTTTAGTGAATTCAATTTTTGAAACTTTTGGTTTTTTCTTTTATAGATCATGTTTTTGTAGTGCAGGTTTGATGATGATAAATGCTTTCACCTTTATATGACTAAAGAAGCCTTCATCAGTAATGAATGCTAGGTTGACAGGTTTTTTTCCTTTCAGTATCATGTTTTTTATCTTTCATTGTTCTGAAAATAAGACTGCTGTTATTTTTATTTTATTCTCTATATAGAATTATCTTTTTTTTCCAACTGCTTTTAAGATATTCTCTGCTTCACTAGCTTTAAGTAACATGCTTATAATGTGCCATTGTGTCATTTCCTTCCTGTTTTTTATGCTTGAGATTTGATGAAATTTTTAAATCTGGGTTTATAGTTTTTAGTGAATATGGGGAAATCCTGTCCATTCAAACATTTTATAAGCCCTCTCTTTTTTTGAGACTCCAGTTACATATATATTTGGTTGCTTGAAGTTGTCCTAGAATTAACTGATGTTCTCTCAATTTTTTGCTTTTGTTTTCTAACTTCATTTTGGGTAGTTTTTATTGATATGTTCAAATTCACTAATTTTTTTTCTGCAACGTCTAATTTGATGTTACTCTCATCCGGTATTTTCTTGATATCAAAGTTTTCAACCCTGAAGTTCAATTTATTTTTAAATCTGGGTTTATAGTTTTTAGTGAATATGGGGAAATCCTGTCCATTCAAACATTTTATAAGCCCTCTCTTTTTTTGAGACTCCAGTTACATATATATTTGGTTGCTTGAAGTTGTCCTAGAATTAACTGATGTTCTCTCAATTTTTTGCTTTTGTTTTCTAACTTCATTTTGGGTAGTTTTTATTGATATGTTCAAATTCACTATTTTTTTTTCTGCAATGTCTAATTTGATGTTACTCTCATCCAGTATTTTCTTGATATCAAAGTTTTCAACCCTAGAAGTTCAATTTGGGCCTTTTTTTCCCTTTCATATTTCTACATAGCATACATAATCTTTTCTTTGGCTTCTTAGACATATGAAATACAGCCACACTAGCTGTTTCTTTGTTTACTAATCCTATCACTGTGGGATTTTTGTTTAGAAGCCAGACATTATGGATTTTACCTTTTAGGTGCTTGATATTGTTCTATTCCTATAAATTTTCTTGACCTTTTGTTAAATAATTCAGTAATAATAAATTACTTGAAAAGAGTTTAAATTTGTTGAGTTTTACAAAAAACTCAATTTGATAGATAGGACCAGAACAGCATATAATTTACGCTTACCTTTTCCCTAGTCCCAACAAAGACGCTTTTTAGATGATTCTTCAATCTGGCTGTTGATAACAGACACTATTTTGACTCTGTGTGAACACTGGACATAATTTTCTCTCATCCTTTTTTTTCTTTCCAGCCTTGCCATGAGACTTGTGGGATCTTAGTTCCCTGATCAAGGATCTAACCTGGACACACAGCAGTGAAAGCACTGAGTCCTAACCACTGGGCTGCCAGGGAAATCCCCCCCTCATCCATTGAGGTAGTTACTGCCCCAGCTTCAGTTGCCTCTGTTACCTCAGATATATACACTGATGAATACTTAACTGAATACTGCAGATCTTGAGTTCCCCCTGTGAACCGCTCTCTCCTCTCTCTGGTGCTCTGCTTTGCAAAATCTAGCAACCTTGGTTTCTATTTTTTTCTTTCCAGCCTTGCCATGAGACTTGTGGGATCTTAGTTCCCTGATCAAGGATCTAACCTGGACCCACAGCAGTGAAAGCACTGAGTCCTAACCACTTGGCTGCCAGGGAAATCCCCCACTCATCCATTGAGGTAGTTACTGCCCCACCTTCAGTTGCCTCTGTTACCTCAGATATATACACTAATGAATACTTAACTGAATACTGCAGATCTTGAGTTCCCCCTGTGAACAGCTCTCTCCTCTCTCTGGTGCTCCACTTTGCAAAATCTAGCAACCTTGGTTTCTCCAGACTTGCAGTTCTTCTCAGTTCAAGGAGACCACGAGGTCTCACCTGAGGCCCCCTTCCCTGCACTGTGGACTGGAAACTGTTTTCACACAATATGCTGGGGCAATTTTATGGCTCCCATACTTTGTTTCCCACGTCATCTTTATCACCCAATGCTTTGTGTGTTAAGTGCCTGGTTTTCTATTTTGTGTGTATTTTTGTATGATTTTTTTGTTGTTGTTATTTCAGGCCACGGGATAAATCCAGTCCCTACTAACTCCACCTTGGTCAAAAGCAAAACTCTCTCAATCTTCTTTTTAATCTTTTCTAGAACACACAGCTTCAAAGGTCATTTTTGGAATTTCAAATGCCTATAGTACATGATCAAAAAATAAAAAGTTTAAGACATATTGAATCCACTTTCTGATATCATAAATACACATTTAAAAATTCTCTCTTCATTAATCTTACAAAGTATTAACATATGCTTCAAATTCAGCAGTACGGTTTTGTCCATGTTATCAGTCAGATTATTTTCTTCAACTACGTTGTACCAAAAAGGCACGGAGGGTAGGGAAGGGAACCTTTTTTGCTGAAGTTACTAGCAAACATGATGATTAAAACGTTCAATCTGACAAGCTCAAACACAGAAATTATTAATAATAATTCCCCAAGTTAGAAATACTTTTAATTCTCTCTTGCCTTGATGCTTAAAGCTTGTTGAGCTTAGTAACTTTGAGAGAGAAATGCCTTCCACCCTTTCAGGAACAGGTGAGGAGGCAGCTCGCGAGGGAGGATTGGAAATTGAGTCTTTGTCTTTCAGATTTGTAGCTTTCAGCACTAGCAGACACCTGCCTCCCACTCCTCCACTCTTCCATCCCCCACACCTATTATTGCTGCTCCACTCATACTGACTGAAAACAAGCTTCCTTTTTCTGGCCCATCTCCAAAAATCGATAAGACTGAAAGTTGAGCAAGCTTATGATTCTAATCAGTACTGCCTAAGGCTTTAATGTCAAGGCATAGTTGGGCAGAAGAGATGAAGTTCACTCAGGACCTCACATCAGTTCACTTGTGTTTTAAAGACACAGAATCACAACTAAAAGAATACAGCTTGGCCATATTGGGGGTTTGTTTTGCTTTTATTTGTTTACTTTACAGAGAAGATACTAGATTAAAACATCAAAAACATTCCTGAAGGGTGAAAGAACTCATGAACAAGTAACTCACAGCTAAGAGTGAGAAGAAGCTTGTGGATGGGGAAAAGAGCTGACTTCCACATATGTCTCTATCAAGGCAGGGGCAGAATGGAGACAGAGTCTGAGTTGGTGAATGTGTCAGACTCTGAGTTGTTTGAAACACATCCAGCAACCAGTCTACACGTACATACAGAGAAGCAGGCAAAGTCTGATTGGCCAAGGCCTTGGTGCAGGCAGCTGGCTTAGAGTCAACCAGCTGATTAGAGTCATCCACAAACAAGCTAGGGGCAAGTGAGAGAGATGGTCTCAGGCACAAAGTCAGGGACAGGACCTAGGCCAGTGGAAGAGTCAGGGATGGAGGAAAGGGCTCTGGTCCACTGTGTCATCCATTTACCAGCAACTGCTGAGCCCCTGCTCTAGACCAGGCTGTGCTCTTGATGGAGATTCAGATGAACCGCCCTGGCTAGTCCTTACCTTCAGGGAGGTCCTAGTGAAGTGAAGGAATTTTTAGGAAGGAACAGTCCCCTCTGTGATTTAGTCAGTTTTTCTTGGTTTGAGGACAAGCAGTTCAAAGAGATAGATATCAACAGAGATATTTAGCGTGGACTTTAAGGGTGTGTCTTGCAGGGACTACACCTCCTCTGAAAGGAAAGTCCAGTGTCCCAAGCTCTGTGCTTCCTTCCTTCCACTCTGACTCTCTGACCCTCTCACAATCACACACATTTCACTCTCCAAAGGGAGTCATTTAACAATTTTCTATACAAGATGTAAAAACACATCTCCAACGTTGGGCACAAGCTTCCCTGGTGGCTCAGTGGTAAAGAATCTGCCTGCCAATGCAGGAGAAGCAGGTTTGATCCCTGGATGGGGAAGATCCCTTGGAGAAGGAAATGCAACCCAGTCAAGTATTGTTGCCTGGGAAACCCCATGGACAGAGAAGCCTGGTGGGCTATAGTCCATGGGGTCGCCAAGAGTTGGAGAGGACTTCACCACTAAACAACAACAAAGCTGGACACAGGACAGTTAAGGGAAACAGACAAGGGAGGAATCAGTTACTAGACAAAGGAAGAGGCAGGGAAGTTCCCAGAAAGGGGATATTTGAGCTACACTTTATAAAAGAATAAACTCACTAGAAACTAGAGGAGGAAAGTTAGAAGGAGAGCACTAAAGGAGAGAACGTGACATGGACAAAAACTCAAGGAAGCCCTTAAACAGCCCTGGGCCGAAGCACTGGGATGAGGAGCAGAGGAGGCAGAATTGGCTTTGGGGCCTCCAGCCGGTAGAGTCTCACTGCTGCGTCTAGCGGGGCCTTTCCCAGGAGGAAAGAGGGGCTGGAAAGTGCCCTCAGGAGCAATTTGTGCATTAGAAAACTCATGTGGGGACTTAAGTGGAGAACAAATTGCCACACAGGGAGTGACAGAAAGTAAGGAAATCGATGAGAAAGCTATCTTAATAGCCCAGGCAAAAGATATTGATGGTTTTTCACATCCCGGAATATTCCTAGCTTAAGAGTTTAATGAACAATTTAAATTAGCGCTAACGTGTTTATGCTCATAAACTAACAGAATTGAGAGATTTAAGCACATAGATTTCTCTCCCATCCTCTCCAACTCCACTTCCCCAAAAAACCCAGATTTTTCCTTATTATATATAGTTTTAAATTATTCAGACGTTTTACATCTCTACTCTTCACGTTGCTAGCAGGGATATGGGCAAAGAGAAGGTGGTTAATAGATAATGTTGCCCTTAGAGAAAAGTAACACAGGATAATATATAACTCTAGGTGACCTAGAGTTGCTCCACAGAAGTGCAAACACCACAAGCCTTGAGAGTGTCATGGATGAAACCAGGCAGAGTGAACAAAGGTCCAATAATGACCGATCAGACATTCACACTGACCACCCCATTCAGAGGCACAGCCAGCCCTGCATCTTCCCTGGCCCCCTCATCTTCCAGAACTGGGGAATCCAAAGAGATAAGCCCAAATGTGCATAATGGGCATGCTATTTAATGATTAATCTCCATTTCAAAAATGCACTGAAACTCATCTCAGAGACAAGATGCTATAAAATGGATGTCAGAAGCCTTAATGGGAGCCATGGCCTTACTGTCAGGGACTAACGGGATGTCTTGAGCCAGTTGCCCTTCAGTTTAAGGATGTTATCAATTCCCAACCTATGTTTCCTGGGTTGTTTTTCAGAGGGTAATAAGTGAAAATATGATCTGTAAGATGGTATGTAAATATAAAATGTTAACAAATAACTATGTATAAAAATAGTATTTGACTTTAAAAATTAGAAAAGGCTTTGCTTATCAGTGGGCTTCCCTGATGGCTCAGACAGTAAAGAATCTGCCTGCAATATGGGAGACCTGGGTTTGATCCCTGAATTAGGAAGATCCCCTGGAGAAGAGAATGGCTACCTACTCTAGCATGCTTGCCTGGAGAATTCCATGGACATTCTATAGACAGAAACCTTGGTGGGCTATAGTCCATAGAATCACAAAGAGGTGGACACTACTGAATGACTAACACTTTTACTTTCACTTTGCTTATCAATAGCCAACACATCTATGTTGAGTTCTATGTGTTTAGATGATAGGATATCTTATTTGTAAAAACAAATTTGTAAAACTCGCCTTCTCTGGTTTTTCTCTGTGTCTATTTTTGCTTCTTTAAAAATCATTCTGAGATTGCAAATGATCTTCCAAGAATGCCAGCCTCTGTGTCTCGAAGACATTGGCCATCTTTGCTGGCTGTTCATTTACCCTCTACTCTTTGGGGGCTGTCTCAGAATTAGCTGAAACTTGAGGTCAATTCAAGAAAGAAAGATGGTATTTTAGGACAAGATCTACTAAGGAAATAATTCACATGAAACCTCTGGGACATCCCCCACGTTGACTCAACCCCGGGGTGAGCACAACTCTGGCTGTGACTCAAAGCTCTCCTAATAGCTTTGCTAATTAGTCTGGTCTTTGTTAGTATATCTAGTTAGCAGACTAGTTAGTCTACTTCAGTGCTGGAAAAAAAAATCACAGAGCTTCACACCTTTATGCTCTGCCCGAACAGACACCCCAGTGGTCACGCCGCTCTTGTTGGCCGTGGGCTCACTACATAAGCACTTTAACAAACATAATTTTTATTCAAGCTATTTACTCTCCCGAGAAACTAAAGCACAATTGAGGGAGCAAATGTTTGCAAAGTTCATAGAAGAGAAGAGTTCATCTTGAGGCTGAAGCAGGACTTCAAAGCTGGAAAGCCAGCTGTTGATCTATAGCCCATATTAGCTGGCATGGCACCTCAAGTTCAACATCAACAGTTGCTAATATTTAGTGAATGGTTCACAGAATGAGAGGCAAAGCTAGAAACAGATCTCATGAGGGAACTAAATGTTCCTGACTCTCTGGGGTAATATCCTTAGATGAACAAATGAATACTACAATAATTGACTTCCATCTCTGCCTAACATTCAAATTCCATAGAGAGAGTATGATTGAACTTGGGGTCACATGCCTTCCTTATGGCAGTTGAATGAGAAGTGCTTAGGACACCAGTCTCATCAGCATTATTCCCAATAGAAGAAGTACCATTTTTCCAAAGGCAAATTGAGATGTGATTTCAGGGGAGTAAAAGATGAGTCCTTGACACTCAAAAACAATGATCATTATGTACAAATGGAACATCATTAGAATTATTATGCCCATATTACCCATGGAAAAAGTAAAAATTTTGAGTGTTAAATCAACTGTCAGCTGTAGCAATCTCATTTTCTTTTCTTTTTTTTTGGCAGTCTCATTTCCAAAATGCCACCTGGAAATTATGTAACTCTTGTGGTGTTGCAGAAGACTCTTGAGAGTCCCTTGGACTGCAAGAAGATCCAATCAGTCCATTCTAAAGGAGATCAGCCCTGGGTGTTCTTTGGAAGAAATGATGCTAAAGCTGAAACTCCAGTACTTTGGCCACCTCATGCGAAGAGTTGACTCATTGGAAAAGACTGATCACGGGAGGCATTGGAGGCAGGAGGAAAAGGGAACGACAGAGGATGAGATGGCTGGATGGCATCACTGGCTCAATGGGCGTGAGTCTGAGTGAACTCCGGGAGTTGGTAATGGACAGGGAGGCTTGGCATGCTGCAATTCGTGGGGTCGCAAAGAGTCAGACATGACTGAGCGACTGAACTGATCTGAACATTTAGCCTTGTCCTAACTTACAGCAATATAAGGTATGAAGACATACAGAATATGGAGTTATAATCTTCAAAATTAAGATAGTGTTTCTGAACATCAATAAATCTGCTTAGCATCCAAAACATCGTTTGGGTGAATTTTAAGGAGCAATTAAGAAAAAGAAATTTTAATATGCCTTTCTGATACTTATGACCCTGAGTTTGAAAAAAATGAGCATCTTCTGAAAATTTCTCTCATGCCTTTTGAATTTCTGGTGATATTAGAATGGGGTCGCAAAGAGTCAGACATGACTGAGCGACTGAACTGATCTGAACATTTAGCCTTGTCCTAACTTACAGCAATATAAGGTATGAAGACATACAGAATATGGAGTTATAATCTTCAAAATTAAGATAGTGTTTCTGAACATCAATAAATCTGCTTAGCATCCAAAACATCGTTTGGGTGAATTTTAAGGAGCAATTAAGAAAAAGAAATTTTAATATGCCTTTCTGATACTTATGACCCTGAGTTTGAAAAAAATCAGCATCTTCTGAAAATTTCTCTCATGCCTTTTGAATTTCTGGTAATATTAGATTCATATTATCCATCATTTGTTTTTAGCTTAATCTCTCTGTTACTAGAAGAATTGGGATATGCTGTTATTTTTATTAAAACAAAGATAATTATAGTTAAGCCTAAAAATTTAAAAACTCTTAAAAAAAAAAAAAGGTGGGATGACCTTCCTAGAATGATGGTGATTTCCTTCCCCCAGATAGGTGCCTAAAAAAAACACACAGCTTTTGGTCAGGGGAAAGGAACCCTCGGTGTGGTACAAATGGCCAGATTTTGTGCGCTTCATGTACAGTCCAATGATAAGAATCTGTATTTCTGAATCTAATTAACACCAATATGAACTCACAGCATAAGACAGTCTTAGAAAAAGAAGATATTATTTTTACCCAGAAATTGCTTAAAATTTTAACACCTAATGAAGCCAATATATTGAATTTAATTTTTTAAAGTATATAACTAATGAACAGTATGGAGTATTTCTCCAGCAAGACAAGGTATTCCCAGCTTCTAGGGCAGTTGAAGTAAGTAATTTTGGCCAAGACAGGATTTGTTAATGAAAAATGACTTCACTGCAGTATAAGGTATGAAGACTGTACAGAATATGGGGTTATAATCTTCAAAATAAGATAGTGCTTCTGAGCATCAGTAAATCTTCCTAGCATCCAAAATATCATTTGGGTGAATTTTAAGGAGCAATCAAGAAAAAGAGAAACTTTTGAAAAAGAGGAATTAATGATATTTTAAAGTTCTATTCTTTGATAAGGAGTTCCCTGGTGGGGCAGATAGTAAAGTATGCATGCAAGGCAAGAGAGCTGGGTTTGATCCCTGGGTCAGGAAGATCCCCTGGAGAAGGAAATGGCTACCCTCTCCAGTGTTCTTGCCTAGAGAATTCCATAGACAGAGGATCCTTTTTCAGTTTCAGTTCAGTCGCTCAGTTGTGTCCAACTCTTTGTGACCCCATGAATGCAGCACAACTGTCCATCACCAACTCCAAGAGTTTACTCAAAATCACATCCATAGAGTTGGTGATGCCATCCAACCTTCATATCCTCTGTCGTCCCTTTCTCCACCCTGCCTTCAATCTTTCCCAGCATCAAGGTCTTTTCAAATTAGTCAGTTCTTTGCATCAGGTGGCCAAAGTACTGGAGCTTCAGCTTCAGCATCAGTACTTCCAATGAATACTCAGGACTGATTCCCTTTAGGAGGGACTAGTTGGATCTCTTTGCTTTCTAAGGGACTCTCAAGAGTCTTCTCCAACACCATAGTTCAAAAGCATCAATTCTTTGGAACTCAGCTTTCTTTATAGTCCAACTCATGATGCCATCCAACCTTCATATCCTCTGTCGTCCCTTTCTCCACCCTGCCTTCAATCTTTCCCAGCATCAAGGTCTTTTCAAATTAGTCAGTTCTTTGCATCAGGTGGCCAAAGTACTGGAGCTTCAGCTTCAGCATCAGTACTTCCAATGAATACTCAGGACTGATTCCCTTTAGGAGGGACTAGTTGGATCTCTTTGCTTTCTAAGGGACTCTCAAGAGTCTTCTCCAACACCATAGTTCAAAAGCATCAATTCTTTGGAACTCAGCTTTCTTTATAGTCCAACTCTCACATCCATACATGAGCCCTGGAAAAACCATAGCTTTGATTAAATGGACCTTTGTTGGCAAAGCAATGTCTCTGCTTTTTAATAGGCTGTCTAGGTTGGTCACAGCTTTTCTTCCACGGAGTAAGCATCTTTTAATTTCATGGCTGCAGTCCCATCTGCAGTGATTTTGGAGCCCCCCAAAATAAAGTCTCTCACTGTTTCCAATGTTTCCCCATCTATTTCCCATGAAGTTATGGGACCAGATGCCATGATCTTCGTTTTCTGAATGCTGACTTTTAAGCCAACTTTTTCACTCCCCACTTTCACTTTCATCAAGAGGCTCTTTAGTTCTTCTTGGCTTTCTGCTATAAGGGTGGTGTCATCTGCATATCTGAGGTTATTGATATTCCTCCTGGCAATCTTGATTCCAGTTTGTGTTTCATCCAGCCTGGCATTTCTCATGATGTACTCTGCATATAAGTTAAATAAGCAGAGTGAAATATACAGCCTTGACATACTCCAGTACTGAGGACCCTTGAGGGTTACAATCCATGGGGTCACAAAGATTCAGACATGAATGACCAACACACACACATATATACTTTAATGTAGTGGAAGAATGTGAAGCATACTATCAATTGCACTAAAACAGACATTATCCAAAATGGCAAAAATTGGGAACATAAAAGCTTCATGAGGTTAGCAAAGAGGAATAAAAAGCTCATAAAACTTTATAAGAGTCTAAATGTAACAATTAGTGATAAAGTATCTTTTAATGTGCAAAATTAAAATTCTTTCTAAATGAACTGAAACACTGCTCAAGTAATAGCAGTTGAAATTCATTACATATACATTATTATCAAACTGGTCATTCTAGAGAAGGAGAAAGAGATGAAAATCTTCAGAGGATCCTAGATCTTTGATCATTTCTTAAAATGCTTAATGAATAGAAACAACATAAAACTGCCCATCCATAAGGACTGGTTTAAAAAATTCAGATGTATGCTTTTAATGGCATACAATTAAAAAAGAATGAAGGTGCCCATAATGCCCTGATATAGAAATTAAGGTCTAGATTAGTTTGTATTAGGTGTCATGAAGAAAAAAATAGAAATAAATAAGAAATTGTTTGCTCATTTGTTTCTATTTGCACTGAACATCTCCAAATGACACATCAGAAAGCGGTAATATTAGTTGCTTCTGAAGCATGCTGAGGAGCTGGGCAGGAGGACTGAAAGGAGATTTTTACTATACATCTTTTTTTTTTTCTCTCCTCTTGGATTAAAATAATGTGAATACACATCTTTTGTGTATATTCAATATAGAAATAAAATGAATTTTAAAATTCTGAATTCCTCGATTGCTTCTAATAATGGATGAGATTATGAGATCTTAAGTTCAGAACTCCCTGGCAGTGCTTCCCAAAGGAATGTGGTCAGTGTGGTAAAGTACGTTCATACTAACATGGAACCAACTTTCTACAACACCCTGCTGTTGTTGCTTTGGGCCCCTGTTGAGAACATAAAAGATTCAGTTCAGTTCAAGTCAGTCGCTCAGTAGTGTCTGATTCTTTGCGACCCTATGAATCGAAGCACACCAAGCCTCCCTGTCCATCACCATCTCCCAGAGTTCACTCAAACTAATGTCCATCAAGTCGGTGATGCCATCCAGCCATCTCATTCTCTGTCGTCCCCTTCTCCTCCTGCCCCCAATCCCTCCCAGCATCAGAGTTTTTTCCAGTGAGTCAACTCTTCCCATGAGGTGGCCAAAGTACTGGAGCTTCAGCTTCAGCATCATTCCTTTTAAAGAAATCCCAGGGTTGATCTCCTTCAGAATGGACTGGTTGGATCTCCTTGCAGTCCAAGGGACTCTCAAGAGTCTTCTCCAACACCACAGTTCAAAAGCATCAATTCTTCAGCATTCAGCCTTCTTCACAGTCCAGCTCTCACATCCATACATGACCACTGGAAAAACCATAGCCTTGACTAGACGGACCTTGGTTGGCAAAGTAATGTCTCTGCTTTTGAATATGCTATCTAGGTTGGTCATAACTTTTCTTCCAAGGGGTAAGCATCCTTTAATTTCATGGCTGCAGTCACCATGTGCAGTGATTTTGGAGCCCCTCAAAATAAAATCTGACACTGTTTCCACTGTTTCCCCATCTATTTCCCATGAACTGATGGGACCAAATGCCATGATCTTCGTTTTCTGAATGTTGGGCTTTCAGCCAACTTTTCACTCTCCTCTTTCACTTTCATCAAGAGGCCTTTCAGTTCCTCTTCACTTTCTGCCCTAGTTACCAGGTGGCAAAAGGTAAATCCACTGATGATAAGCAAAATTAGCAGGCCCAAAAGAAGAGAGGCTTCCTCATTATTCTTTCTACCAAAAGACAGGTCCAAATGCAATGTGTACAAATGTCAGTGAGAGAGTCAGTTCCTCAGCAGGTTGATAAGAAGTCTGGGAGTCCCCTAGGAGAGAGGGATTCTGAGGTTCTTTGAGAAGGAAATAGGAGTCTGGAATTCTCAAGGAGGAGGAAAGAACAAACTTTTTTTTTTCTTTTTCTCTACATTCCTTGGTCTTAATCACATAAAGTTTGTTTTTTTTTTCTTTAAGCCCGAAACTGATGATTAGACAACAAACAACTCAGTTTAAACTCTGTACTAGAGATTGTATAAAAACAATGTATCCTGCTTGAAGGCAGTTTCTCCTTCCTGAAAACCTTCTGACTAATCCTAATATCTTAGAATGTAAATTATGAGAGTGGATTTGGTAGGATCTTTCTATTGTTAAGTTCTAATAAAGCAAAGAAGAAATAAAGAACCTCTTGATGAAAGTTAAAAAGTTGGCTTAAAATTCAACATTCAGAAAACTAAGATCATGGCATCTGATCCCATCACTTCATGGAAAAATAGCTGGGGAAACAATGGAAACAATGACAGACTTTATTTTTTTTTTGGACTCCAAAATCACTGCAGATAGTGACTGCAGCCATGAAATTAAAAGACGCTTGCTCTGTGAAAGAAAAGTTATGACCCACTTAGATAGCCTATTAAAAAGCAGAGACATTACTTTGCCCACACAGGTCCATCTAGTCAAAGCTATAGTTTTTCTTTCCAGTGGTCATGTATGGATGTGAGAATTGGACTATAAAGAAAGCTGAGTGTCGAAGAATTGATGCTTTTGAACTGTGGTGTTGGAGAAGACTCTTGAGAGTCCCCTGGACTGCAAGGAGATCCAACCAGCCCATCCTAAAGGAAATCAGTCCTGAATATTCATTGGAAGGACTGATGCTGAAGCTGAAGCTCCAATACTTTGGTCACCTGATGTGAAGAACTGACTCATTGGAAAAGACCCTGATGCTGGGAAAGATTGAAGGTGGGAGAAGGGGACGACAGAGAATGAGATGGTTGGATGGCATCACCAACTCAATGGACATGAGTTTGAGTAAGCTCCAGGAGTTGGTGATGGACAGGGAGGCCTCGTGTGCTGCATTCCATGGGGTCGCAAAGAGTCGGACACGACTGAGCACCTGAACTGAACTGATGAAAACCTTATCAACCACAAGTGCCTTGTAACTTTTCTCTTTTTTGTGACTCAGGATATCTGAAAGCAGAATAGGTCCTGTAAGAATATTTGGAAAAATCTTTGTTTGCAACTTACATATTTTGGGAAGCCAGTTAGGACCAACCTAGCTTGGGTTCTCACGCAAAATAAAGGGTTCTGGCTTGACAGTGAGCCTAACAGGCATCTCAAAACAAATTAAATCCTGACATCAGCTAAATAGTAAAGGACGCATGCATGTGTAGTCACTTCAGTCATGGCCAACCCTTTGTGACTCTATAGACTGTAGTCCATCCAATTCCTCTGCCCATGGGCTTCTCTTCACAAGAATACTGGAGTGGGTTGCTGTGCCTTCCTCCAGGGGACCTTCCAAACCTAGGGATCAAACCCACATCTCTTACATCTCTTGTATTAGTAGGCAGGTTCTTTACCACTAGCACCACCTGGGAAATCCAGAAAGAAATGATACTGATGCAAAACTGGAAGAGACTCAGGGTAGTACAATATGGCCCTGGTCCAAGTCCTAAGAGAGCGAGGGCTCCAACCCATGTGTCATGCCCAGCTGCCTTCTCAGGAGGCACCCCTCAGAGCTACCTGGGACCTGCAAGAGGTCCTCCAGAGATGTCAAACTATTGGTCTATGGGTGGATCAGTTTATAAGCAGAGTGATAAAATCTCATGATTAGGAGGGACACCAGCATTCAGCTGAAAGCAGAAGTACAAAGAACAGGTTCTGGAACTGGATCGAAAGCCTAACTATATCATGGGCCAGCTGTGGGACCTTGAGCAACTGACTGAACCTCTCTATGCCTTGGAACCTCTACAGAACCTTTCTGGTAGAGTTCTTCTGAGGATTAACGGAGAAGATGTTGATAAGAGCCTTCATATGGTGTCTCACTTAAGAAGCCTCAAATACAATATTTTAGTTTAGTCACATGTGCAGATCTCTTGTATTTCCCAAGAAATGGTGTCGATCATCCTAAAAATTGTTAAGTGACAAGACAGGAGTATAACCTCTGGAAAGTGAGAAAAAGAATATATCCTAAGGTGGTGAGTAATGCTTTTTAATGTCAGCATTCCAATCACTCAGTAAGAGCAGACTCTTTAACCCACAGCACTGGAGGGGCCCCCACTCACTTCTCAGCACATTACATAGATATCGCTGCTCAGAGTCTGTCTGGGGCAGGGACTGTGTCATACTCTTCTTTGTCCCCCTGAGCCCAGCACCTAGAATGTCCTCAGATAAACAGAGGGTCAGCTGAGCTACTCGTCTTGTCTCCCCCTGCAGTGGCACAGCGCTCTGTAAATGTGGAAAGTATAGAGAATGATTAGAGAAAGCAGACAAGGTGATGTTCTTCCTCTTTCCTTAGTTCTGCCAACAGTTCCAGCAGCTCCATCTTAAAGCCATTCCTCACCCATCTGGCTCAGGCTGGCAGAGTATCAGTCAGGTCCCTCTCTGAGTCTTCCAGAATTCTCCTCAGAGGTGCAGCCTCACTGGCAGTAGTAAGCCCCCTCTTCTCCACTTTAAAGAGGACTTCACAAATGCTCTATTCTTCAGCTCATTGGCAAGACTCTCAGGAAACCAAAAAATTCTTTCTTCAAAAGGTGGGGTGAATGTCTGGGTGAGGTATTTCTAAGAGCTCCATACCAGATATAAAATAGCTATGACTTTTTTATAATTGCAAATCTAATGATACCAAAAATTCACCATTTAAGTTGAGAAAAGTGGTCCTGAAAGTTTTTAAATCTTATTCACAGAGTAAAACATATGTAAAAAGAAGAATGTGACAATAGGTACAATGGGAGTAATAATTATTATTACTCCCTCCTACATGAATTCCACTTTTCCTCTTGCCCTCGCCATCTAGAGCTTTCCTCTCTCTTACACAAACCTCCGTCAGAAACTCGGTGTTTGCACACTGCCGAGTGATACCCACAATCTGACCCCAAGTCCAGCAAAAGTCATAAAAAGAAATTGCACCAAAGCAGAGGAACCATGATTATCTTAAGAAACAAAACAAATATCTACCTAAGTATATCTCATCCTTTTTCTGAAAACCGCCTTATGAGAACAAGGGGAAATTCTGAATGGACATGAGCATCTTTGTGACCTGGTCTTGCTGACAGATGCTAACAGATGCTGCCAGGTCAGACACTCTGGGCCTCTGGGGCAATGCTTAGTCAAAACTCATCTCTGCACCGCCACCCACCTTTTATCATCAGGACACTTTCTTACAAAGATATAAAAAAGTAAAGGAGAAAGAAAAAGCATTAAGAGGAGATTAGTAGGAGGCCTTTGATCATTTTTTAAATCTGCCATTGATTAGTGTTTTCATTATCTATTACTGTGCAGTAAACCAGCCCAAACTTAATAGATAAAATAACAACAATTTTCATTTCCCAGGTGGCTCAGTGGTAAACGACTTCCCTGGTTGCTCAGAAGGCAAAGAATCTGCCTTCAGTGATGGAGACACAGGTTTGATCCCTGGATCGGGAAAATCCCCTGGAGAAGGAAATGGCAACCCACTCCAGTATTCTTGCCTGGAAAATTCCATGGACAGAGGAGCCTGGCAGGCTATAGTCCATGGGATCATAAAAGAGACAGAACTTAGCAATTAAGCAACAGAACAATTTTCATTAGGAAGAAGAGGAGGAGGAAACGGAGGAGGAGTTCAGTCTCTCTGGTTTCCATGGGTTGACTTGGGTCAGCTAGACGATTCCCACTCAAGGCCTGTTGTGAGGCTGCTGTCAGAGAGGACAGGGGCTTGGATCTTCTGGACACTTCATTGCTCACAGGTCTCGTAAATAATGCTGGCTCTTGGCTGGGAGCTCAGCTGGAAGAACATCTGCCCATGGTGGCCCAGGCATCCTGGGCTTCTCTCGGCAAGACAGCTGGGTCTTGAGAGCAAGAATCCCAGGAGAAAGAGCCAGGTCAGACTCGATCACTGTGCCACTGGACCACAATCTGCTCATCAGGATTGAGTCTGTTTTCCAGGGAAGGGGAATTAGACTCCTGATTAGAGGAATATCAAAGAATATGTGGATGTGATTTGAAAACACCACCTTGTCATACATTTCTTTGTCCCTTTCAAAGCCATGATTAAGTATTAAAAAAGACAAACTCATCAAGGCTCAGCTTGCATCAGACATTAGATCTCTCTGCTTTATTTTTGCTCTGATGATCAATGCCTTCCTCATCAATACATTGATGAGGCAAAACATCTCTAACACATCCTCTCTCTCTTCCTAAATATCTCCTGCGTGGGCTCTGAGAGCAAGAACACTAACCACAAGAAAGCCACAGTTTCCACAATAGGGAGACTTGATGGAGGATGAGTTTTTTTTCTTCCAAATATCCTGCTCTTTCAACCACAACACTGTTCCTAGTAGCCACTGGCTGACGTCATCTTTGAGATTCTTTGCATCCTGTAAGTCTCCAAGACCAATAGGAAACTCCCACATGCTAGCAGTCTTCTCTGCATCACCTACACTCTCTCCGGCACCAGTCGTCTCTTTTCTGGACTGGCACCTTCTACATGACTATCCATATCACCACCGTCCCTTCAAATTTAGTGACTGAAATTTCCTTTTCAAACATTGCCTACCTTTCTAATTCTGACAAGATTTCTATAGTTTCTGAATGCATTTTACCCAAATTTCAGGTCACGGGTTTCAAATACCTGATCAAAGACCTATGCTCATATCTTTGAAACACAGATATAAATATACCCTCCCACTCCAATACAGTCCATGGGGTCACAAAGAGTAGGACACAACTGTGTGACTTCACTTTCAACAATTTCAACCTGCTCCAAATTAATTGTGTGTCCCCCATTATCTTCTCTTGACAACCTCAAGTGCATATTCAGGGAAGACTTTTCATTGTCCTGTCTCCAGACTCACATCCCCAAGGATGATTCTTCAGTCCATCTGCACTTTTGCACCTGCCAACCCATTTCAGCGCAGTAGAATAGAATGATCCCAGGTTTCAGAAATGAGGCAGCCAGACTCTAGTGTTAAAACCCTCAAGACAAGATATTCAATAAAATTATTTGAAGTAAAATATACACTATCATGGTGATCATTCCTTCCATTTTGAAAATTCTTCTCAATTTTCATCCACCTTTTAAACCTTCCCTGGTGGATTCCCCGTGGCTTCCCAGGGCTTCCCCAGTGGCTCATCTGGTAAAGAATCTGCCTGCAATATGAGAGACCTGTGTTCGATCCCTGGGTTGGGAAGATCCTCTGGAGAAGGAAATGGCCACCCACTCCAGTATTCTGGCCTGGAGAATTCCATGGACTGTATAGTCCGTGTGGTCTCAAAGAGTTGGAAATGACTGAGCCACTTTCACTTTAAATCTTCCACTATAAGCAAAGGAGGCTCCAGTGTCTTGCTGCTCATGACAGCCCTCTGTGAGCCTGGCAGAAAGAATGCCAGCAAAATCCACCCCAGGGTGTATAGGCCTCTTTTCAGGATTTATGACAGCCACAGACTTATGATGGCTGAAGACCCTAGGTGTCTCACGGCAACACACATTGAATATGTCTGCCATTTGTGTGTAGCTGAGGGCCCATCCTAAATCCCACTAGGGCAGCAAAGTACACATACAACCCATGAAAAATGAAAGTGTTAGTCACTCAGTCATGTCCAACTCTGCAACCCCATGTACTGTAGCCCTCCAGGCTCCTCTAACCATGGAGTTTTCCAGGCAAGAGTACTGGAATGGGTTGCCATTTCCTTCTCCAAACAACCCATGAGGGGGTCTCAGACTGCACCCTGCAAGGGCTTCTAGAGAAGGCTGAGAAGATGCACAATGCCTGGTGCCCATCAGCTGGCCGAGCATTACAGACTTGCCTTCCTGGAGGCTGGCTGACCTGAGTCACCCAATATGACAACTAATATATGTGCAGTCTTCTAGAAGTCCCCCCCAAACTCCAGTGAATTCCACAGTCAGTCCTCACCACCATCCAGCAACATATCCCTCAATATACTATTCTTTCTATTTTGTATACGCTTTCACCTCTGCATGTCTGACAGCTCAAACCATGCCTACCCACTGCAACCTCAGACGGTCACTGAAAAGAAACACTCAAGTTCTCACCCAAGGTGATCTGCCTGCCCCTGTGGTCCAGCTCAACTCTTTCAAACTAGGATTTGGGGACAAACTGTCAACCAATCATGAGATATATTCCTGCACATCTCTTGTGCATAGAGCTGCCTCTGGAGCCTAGGAGGTGAGGAGGTGGACTGGCAATGCTCTGAGAGGAACTGTGGGTGTTCCCAGATCTCCTGGGCATTCATCATCAAGTTTGCATCCCAGGAGCACACCAACAGGGGGAAGACAGACAATGGCATTGCCTGAAAAGAATGTCTGTGCTCACAAGTGCAAGGAGAGTTCACCCATATGCACTATTCAGAAAGGCTGGTGTATCTAGGTCTTTATCAGTGCACAAGCATAGGTCAGTGGGAACATCTACAAAGGCAGCAGCAACTGTTAAATTTCAGGGACGCTGTCAACACGTATTCATTCAGCAAACACCCACTGAGTACTCCCTGTACTCAGCATTGCCCCAGATGCTAGGATACAGAGGCGTGCAAACCAGTCGTACTCCAGTAGGTGAGATAAGTATCTTACATGAGTGTTGACTGATAAGTTCTATGGAAAAAACAAAGCAAGGAAAGAGGAAGAGGCTCGGCTGGGGAGTGGAGAGGGTTTAGTTCTCTATAGGACAGACAGGAGAGCCTCTGATAAGGCACCACTGGGGCCTGAAGGAAGTGTGAGGGTGAGTCCTGCAGGGATGTGCAGTCAGGGGAGAGCACAGGGGAGGCACCTGAGGAGGAATCAGACGGGGGACATCCCACTGTCACCCCCATCACAAGCCCCATCTCCCAATATCCCGAAACTTCAAGACAATGAAGAATCCTACCACGTTTCACACCAAGATTGAGTTTCCAGCAGGAGCCCAACTCATTCTCCCAGTAATTGAAAGTAGATTTACTCTCCTGAAGTTGAAATCCTCCCAGTGCTTGTTTTGGTGGCTCATGGAGTCACAAATGGATGATGGTAAGAAAAAGAGGATTATAGAAAAATAGAGAACAAACAGGAGGTTAAAAAGGAGATGTGTATAAGAGACAGGGAGAGAGGGATTCTGAGGTTCTTTGAGAAGGAAATAGGAGTCTGGAATTCTCAAGGAGGAGGAAAGAAACCTGAAGTTGAAATCCTCCCAGTGCTTGTTTTGGTGGCTCATGGAGTCACAAATGGATGATGGTAAGAAAAAGAGGATTATAGAAAAATAGAGAACAAACAGGAGGTTAAAAAGGTGGAGGAGAAAAAGGGAGGAAAGGCAAATGAGGAATATCTGCTAGTAAGTAAACTTCCTGTATCAAATTCATGACAAGTAAACTTGTATCTCAGAATATGTGACTCAACATAGCAGGTATCTGGACCCAGAGCAGATATTACTGCAATATCTCAAGAACCAAAATCAGCAAGGCTAAAAAGCCTTGCATTAACAAACTGTAAACACACCAACACAAACATAAGGCACAAATGTATTGTTTCAAGACTAATCCAGATAATGATTAAAGCAATCACATCATTGATACCTATCTGTTCCCTGACCAGGGACTGAACCTGGGCTCTTGGTGGTGCTAGCATTAAATCCTAACCACTGGACCACCAGGGAACTTTCTCAGTATTATATGTAACTGTCAAAACTAGAAACAACCTAAGCATCAGCCAATAGATGGTTACTTAAATGGTTAATTAAATTATGGAAATTTCATAAGGCAGAATATTATAGTTATTAAAAGTATCTGCAAATAAATATTAATGACATGAAAGAAACAGTCATGCTAAAGTCAGTGATACACAATGTAGTCTACATTAGATGAAACGTTCTAAAATCTCACTTGACTTGTTTGTAATTTTTGTTTTGTTTTGTTTTTAGTAAGTGCTATGGTTTGAATGTTTGTAGCCCCACAAAATTTGCATGTTGAAATCCTAATGTCCAGTGTGATGGCAGTACAGAGGCAGGCCTTTGCAAGGTCCTTCAGTCCTGAAGGTGGCGCTCTCATGAGTAGGATTAGTGTCTTATAGAAGAAACCCCAGAGAGCTCTCTCTCACCTCGTCTAACATATGAGAACATGATGGAAAAGTGCTCTTTATGAAGTAAGAAGCCTCTCTTGTGGCTCAGATGGTCTTCTTGCAATGCAGGAGACCCAGATTTGACCCCTGAGTCAGAAAGATCCCCTGGAGAAGGGAATGGCAACCCATTCCAGTATTCTTGCCTGGAGAATTCCATGGACAGAAGAGCCCGGTGGGTTACAGTCTATACGGTTGCAGAGTTGGACACAATTGAGCAACTAACACTTTACAGCAAACACTAAAGCTGCCAGTGCCACAGCTTAGACTTCCCAGCCTTCAGAATTGTGAGAAATAAATGTTTGTTGTTTATAAGCCACCCCATCTATGGTATTTTTATTATAGTAACCCAATGAACTAAGACAATGAGCATGAGCCTAAGTTACTTTTATAATCAAGTAAAAAGCAAAATCTCAAGAGTTCTACTCACATATGGTTTTTATCTTAAATTTCCATCCCTGCTATGAAGTCAAAGCCTCATGAAGTACTAGGGGCACCCTGTGAGGTTACACAATCATACTCTTATCTATTAATTTGTAAGTTAAGGCTTTCTAAAAATCCTAATAGAATGTGAAAAACAGATTTTTAGTAAGTCTAATCTTTCCAGCCAAGACCTGGGAAGAATGTGGCCGTGATCTTGACGGAGGCCAACAGAACTGAGGCATGGATCTTTTCCATGGATTGTGTTTCCTAAGGCTCCCCTGACTTTAAAAAAAAAAAGGACAACACAGCCATTCACCAGTTCTTTCTTTACATCCTGAAAAATCACTAGAGACTGTTGGTATCAAGAGTCTGCAAAAGAAGTAAACAATTTTCAAATTGTTGACTTTGTTTATAGCTCCAACCATTTTGAAACATGTAGCTACAGAAATTATTTCATGAGTAAACCTACTACAACAGAGTTAGCGAAGCTTTCAAAATCTACTGTATTGTGTTACCCTTGAAAGTTTAAAAAAGTAAAAGAGAATATCAGATTCTTCCATGCAATAAGAGGCTTTGTGGTTAAATCAGAAAAAATAATTTATTATCCCATATGGAACGATGAAAGCAACTGTGGGTGGGAAGGTGGGGGAATGGACAGATGAAAAAGACTCTCTAAACTCTCATCCAGTGACCTGATTATGTTTCCTGGATCATGTAGGAAACATGCTTAGAAGAATGCATTTACTTTATTGATGCCCTTTGGGAGATATTCACTTGATTTTGCTTACCTCCTATGCCTACAGAGTGAATCCGTGGTTAGGTCCCTTCTTGTTTCTGATGGAGCAGCCAAGAGAATGCTCAAGCATGCAAGCAATTTACTCAAAAACAGACATAACACTGTCTGTTACTCTTTGGCACTGACAGAGCCAGAGAGCAGCTAGAATCTATTACCACTTGAATTCCAAATTTTTAGGCTGATGTCTCCCATTGTAAGCATTTTCTGTGCCAAATCAATTAATTATAGGTTTATGGATATCCAGGTCCTTTCATTCAAAATGAAATGGATCCCCATCAAATTAGAAATGCAATGTGTTCTGTTTTCCTGAGAAAAAATGATCGTGATCAGATGTAACCTGCAAAGGAAGATTCATTTTTTGAAGCATACTAGACTCATGATAAAACTAGCTATCAAAAAGAATCTAAAGGAAGCAGATAACTTTGAAATTAACTCTACATCTCTGTTGAGCTCTAAGTATTTGCTGTCAACTATAGAAGAATTCATTAGTGCTGTCTTTTATAGAATATTAAATGCTTCATTGTTTTCTCTTTGCCCAGTCTTGTCCTGCCCAATCCATTATCCTGGATGAAACCAGAACAATCTAAAACCACAAATGTGATCTGGACACTTCCCTTTTTTAACATTTCAATGGTTCCCATTGTCCTTTGAGTGAAGCACGAATTCCCCAAAATGGCTCCCAAGTTCCCAAAATATCTGGTCTCCATTCTTCCACTGGAGCAGCAGCTGTGTGGTGCTGGAGTGGTGGCCATGCAGCTATGCAGCAACTTTGAAGAGATAGCCCACATCCAAGGGCAAAGGAGAAGCCCTAGCGAGACAGCTCAGTTCAGTTCCATTCAGTCACTCAGTCATGTCTGACTGTTTACGACCCCATGAATCACAGCACACCAGGCCTTCCTGTCCATCACCAACTCCTGGAGTTCACTCAAACTCATGTCCATCGAGTCAGTGATGTCATCTAGCCATCTCATTCTCTGTCATCCTTTTCTCCTCCTGCCCCAAATCCCTGCCCAGCATCAGAGTCTTTTCCAATGGGTCAACTCTTCACGTGAGGTGGCCAAATTATTGGAGTTTTAGCTTTAGCATCAGTCCTTCCAATGAACACCCAGGACTGATCTCTTTTAGAATGGACTGGTTGGATCTCCTTGTAGTCCAAGGGACTCTCAAGAGTCTTCTCCAACACCACAGTTCAAAAGCATCAATTCTTTGGCACTCAGCTTTCTTTACAGTCCAACTCTCACATCCATACATGACCACTGGAAAAACCATAGCCTTGACGAGATGAACCCCTGTTGGCAAAGTAATGTCTCTGCTTTTGAATATGCTATCTAGGTTGGTCATAACATTCCTTCCAAGGAGTAAGTCTCTTTTAATTTCATGGCTACAATCACCATTTACAGTGATTTTGGAGCACCCCAAAATAAAATCTGACACTGTTTCCACTGTTTCCCCATCTGTTTCCCATGAAGTGATGGGACCGGATGCCATGATCTTTGTTTTCTGAATGTTGACCTTTAAGCCAATGTTTTCACTCTCCACTTTCACTTTCATCAAAAGGCTTTTTAGTTCCTCTTCACTTTCTGCCATAGAGGTGGTGTCATCTGTATATCTGAGGTGATTGATATTTCTCCTGGCAATCTTGATTCCAGCTTGTGCTTCTTCCAGACCACCATTTCTCATGATGTACTCTGTATAGACGTTAAATAAGCAGGGTGATAATATACAGCTTTGATGAACTCCTTTTCCTATTTGGAACCAGTCTGTTGTTCCATGTCCAGTTCTAACTGTTGCTTCCTGACCTGCATATAGGTTTCTCAAGAGGCAGGTCAGATGGTCTGGTATTCCCATCTCTTTCAGAATTTTTCACAGTTTATTGTAATCCACACAGTCAAAGGCTTTGGCATAGTCAATAAAGCAGAAATAGATGTTTTTCTGGAACTCTCTTGCTTGTTCAATGATCCAGCAGATGTTGGAAAGCTGATCTCTAGTCCCTCTACCTTTTCTAAAACTCGGTTGATCATCTGGAAGTTCATGGTTCACATATTGATGAAGCTTGCCTTGGAGAATTTTGAGCATTACTTTATTAGTGTGTGAGATGAGTGCAATTGTGCGGTAGTTTGAGCATTCTTTGGCATTGCCCTTCTTTGGAATTGTAATGAACACTGATTTTTTCCAGTCCTGTGGTCACTGCTGAGTTTTCCAAATTTCCTGGCATATTAAGTGCAGCACTTTCACAGCATCCTGTATCCTGTATTGAACATAGACTGGCGCTTCATTTCTTATATGATAGTATACATGTTTCAATGCCATT
>SJYC01059282.1:0-13288 GCA_006408675.1 Madoqua kirkii
AATGAACACTGATTTTTTCCAGTCCTGTGGTCACTGCTGAGTTTTCCAAATTTCCTGGCATATTAAGTGCAGCACTTTCACAGCATCCTGTATCCTGTATTGAACATAGACTGGCGCTTCATTTCTTATATGATAGTATACATGTTTCAATGCCATTCTCCCAAATCATCCCACCCTCTCCCTCTCCCTCAGAGGCCAAAAGTCCGTTCTATACCTCTGTGTCTCTTGTTGTCTCATGTACAGGGTCATCATTACTATCTTTCTAAATTCCATATGTATGTGTCAGTATACTGTATTGGTGTTTTTCTTTCTGGCTTACTTCACTCTGTATAATAGGCTCCAGTTTCATCCACATCATTAGAAGTAATTCAAATGTATTCTTTTTAAGGGCTGAGTAACATTCCATTGTGTATATGTACCACAGCTTTCTTATCCATTCATCTGCTGATGGACATCTAGGTTGTTTCCATGTCCTGGCAATTATAAACAATGCTGCAATGAACATTGGGGTACATGTGTCTCTTTCAATTCTGGTTTTCTTGGTGTGTATGCCCAGCAGTGGGATTGCTGGGTCATAAGGCAGTTCTATTTGCAATTTTTTAAGGAATCTCAACACTGTTTTCCATAATGACTGTACTAGTTTGCACTACAATATGATCCAAGAATTCTACTTTTGGGTATTTATTTGAAGAAAATAAAAACATTAACTTGAAAAGATAAGATATAAGCATCCCTACATCATTGCAGTGTTATTTACATAGGCCAAGGTACCAAAGCAGCTGAAGTGTCCATTGATAGATGAATGGATAACGAATATGTGATATATGTATACACAACGGAATACTACTCATTCATAAAAAAGAATGATATATTGCCTTCTGTGATGACATGAATGACTTTGAGGGCATTATGCTAAGTGAAATAAATCATGCTACTGCTGCTGCTGCTAAGTTGCTTCAGTCGTGTCTGACTCTATGTGACCCCATAGATGGCAGCCCACCAGGCTCCCCCATCCCTGGGATTCTCCAGGCAAGAATACTGGAGTGGGTTGCCGTTTCATTCTCCAATGCATGAAAGTGAAAAGTGAAAGTGAAGTCGCTCAGTTGTGTCTGACTCCTAGTGACCCATGGACTGCAGCCCACCAGGCTCCTCGATCCATGGGATTTTTCCAGGCAAGAGTACTGGAGTGGGTTACCATTGTCTTCTCTGAATAAATCATACAGAGAAAGACAAATACCATATGATCTTGCTCATACATGGAATCTTAAAATTACAAAACCACCATAGCTTATAAATACAGAGAATAGATTGCTGGTTTCCAGAGGTGGGGATTAGGGGTAGACAAAAATGAGTGAAGGAGGTCGAAAGGTACAAACTTCTGGCTATAAAATGAACAAGTCATGGGGATGTAATCTATAGCAGGGTGGCTATAGTTAATAATACTTCATTGCATATTTAAAAGTTGCTAAGAGAGTATATATTAAAAGTTCTCATTATAAGAAAAAAGTTTTGTAACTATATATAGTGATAGATGTTAATTAGACAATAAAATAAATCTAGATAATAACTCTAATGGCAGAAAGTGAAGAGGAGCTAAAGAGCCTCTTGGTGAGGATGAACGAGGAGATGGAAAACAATTAAAAAAAAAAAAACTAAGATCACAGCATCTGGTTCCATCACTTCATGGCAAATAGAAGGGGAAAAAGTGGAAACAGTGACAGATTTTATTTTTGGGGCTCCAAAATCAATGTGGACCATGACTGCAGCCGTGAAAGAACAAGACACTTGCTCCTTGGAAGGTAAGTTATGACAAACCTAGACAGCATATTCAAAAGCAGAGACCTTCCTTTGTTGGCAAAAGTCATCTAGTCAAAGCTATGGTTTTTCCAATAGTCATATACAGATGTAAGAGTTGGACCATAAAGAAAGCTGAGTGCTGAAGAACTGATGCTTTCAAACTGTGGTACTGGAGAAGAGTCTTGGGAGTCCCTTGGACTGCAAGGAGATCAAACTAGTCATTTCCTAAAGGAAATCAGTCCTGAATATTTATTGGAAGGACTGATGCTGAAGCTGAAGTTCCAGTACTTTGGCCACCTCATGAGAAGAACATACTCATTGGAAAAGACCCTGATGCTGGGAAAAATTGTGGGCAGGAGAAGGTGGTGGCAGAGTATGATATAGTTGGATGGCATCACCAACTCAGTGACATGAATCTGAGTAAACTCCAGGAGACAGTGAAAGACAGGAAAGCCTGGCATGCTGTAGTCCACGGAGTCGCAAAGAGTCAAACACAGTTTGGCTACTGAACAGCTACAACAGACAATAACTAGACAATAAGATCATTTTGCAGTACACACAAATGTCAAATCATAGTTTCTGTACAGCAAAATCTAATATGTTATATATCAACTATATTTCAATAAAAAATAAATGCTATGCAAATATATTAAGTAATCTCGTTTTTCCTGTTTTCCGTAGGAACGCCGACCTATGATAGAAAACTGCTTAGCGTTTGATGTTGCACCCAAGATTAGCCATTCTCAACTTTAGGTTGTGTTCGGAAGGATGGAGGTAGGAACCAGGGTGGGGAGAGAATGATCAACCTCCAAAGATTTATTAGGATATTCTTTCTTACAGTATGTAAAAGCTTTCCTTCTTTCTAGAACTTGTGTTAATTTTGGTTTGGGGTTTACCTCTCCATACTTTCTCAATATTTTCTAAATGACAACACTTTATTTATCCTATTACATATTGTTTTGTTAGGTTTCCCTATCTTTCTATAGCATCCTATAGTATCCTGAAAAAGAAGAAAAAACTAGAAGATGAACATAATTATTTGTTTACTTAAAAAAAAACATTATATAAATAATTACACCAAAATCCTTAAGATACTCTCTTTAGATGGTGGCATTTTGGATGTACAATTTTCTATATTTTGTAGATGACCTACAAAAAGCAAGTATTTTTGTATAATCAGGGAAAACTGAAAATCAGCATATAAAATTTTGAATAGTCCATATATTGACATTTATATGTAAAAAATATGAACAACAAAAATACCAGATTGCCATGGTTGTATCTGGATGTTAGGTACACTGATGACTTCTTTCCCCTTCTGGTTTATTTTTTTTTCCCCCCAAGTTTTCTGTGATGAGCATGTTTAAACCTTAAAGGTCCGTCTAGTCAAGGCTATGGTTTTTCCAGTGGTCATGTATGGATGTGAGAGTTGGACTGTGAAGAAGGCTGAGTGCCGAAGAATTGATGCTTTTGAACTGTGGTGCTGGAGAATACTCTTGAGAGTCCCTTGGACTGCCAGGAGATCCAACCAGTCCATTCTGAAGGAAATCTGTCCTGGGTGTTCTTTGGAAGGAATGATGCTAAAGCTGAAGCTCCAGTACTTTGGACACCTGATGTGAAGAGCTGACTCATTGGAAAAGACTCTGATGCTGGGAGGGATTGGGGGCAGGAAGAGAAGAGGACAATAGAGGATGAGATGGTTGGATGGTATCACTGACTCGATGAACATGAGTTTGAGTGAACTCTGGGAGTTGGTGATGGACAGGGAGGCCTGGCGTGCTGCGATTCATGGGGTCAGGAATAGTCAGACACGACTGAGTGACTGAACTGACTGACTGATATATATTTTTAAAAGAATGCATTGCATGTAAATAAAATAGTTGCTTGAATGTGTTTTGTTTCAAATAATTATTCATAAGTTATTTCTTTCCTTTTGATTAAAAACAATGTAAATTAATTTATTTGTAACGCTGGGTCTTATTGTTGCTTGCACTTTTCTCTAGTTGCAGTGAGCAGGGGCTGCTCTCTAGTTGCAGTGTGAGGGCTTCTCATCTTGGTGGCTTCTCTTGATGCTGAGCACAGGCTCTAGGGTGTGTGGGCTTCAGTTGCTGTGCTAGGACCAAGTAACTGTGGTTCCTGGGCTTTAGAGCAGAGTCTCAGTAGCTGTGGAGCACTGGCTTAGTAATTCCATGGCATGTGGGATCTTCCTAGGCCAGGGATCAAACCAGTGTCTCTTGCATTGGCAGGCAGATTTTTTTTTAACCCCTGAGCCACCAGGAAAGCCCCTTTACAATTTTTTAAACTTAAGATGAAACTATAGGTGACCACATGTGTACACATGTAAGTAACATTTAAAGTAAAGCTGTAGTCTTTTTTTTTTCCTTAACATATTATAAGACTCACCAAAGAAATCAGCCATTCCCCAGGGTTGCTGTCTCACTGCTCAGCAGCTGCTGGCTTCCAGAACCTAAAAGGGAGACACTGGGTTTTCAATAACCGTAAGTCAGGTACAGGCTTCAGAAGAGAATTCTGACCTTCCACCATATAGGGGAAAATGCCCTTTAAGACATGGTCTCTGGACAGATCATATCATTAACTTTAGTTAAGCAAGGTCAAAGCAAAGAAAATAAGTGGTGACTTGTGTTTTAATTTTAGTGTATTAACATTTCTTTAAATTTTCTTTTGGAGAATGGTGGTTTTTATGGAGTTAATGATGGAGAAGGCAATGGCAACCCACTCCAGTACTCTTGCCTGGAAAATCCCATGGACAGAGGAGCCTGGTAGGCTGCAGTCCATGGGGTCACTAAGAGTCAGGCACGACTGAGCGACTTCACTTTCACTTTTCACTTTCGCATTGGAGAAGGAAATGGCAACCCACTCCAGTATTCTTGCCTGGAGAATCCCAGGGACAGAGAAGCCTGGTGGGCTCTGGGGTCACACAGAGTCGGACATAACTGAAGCAACTTAGCATAGCATAGCATATGGAGTTAATGAAAAGGAATCCTGATCTTCACTTATAATTAATTTCTTTCTATTCTCATTTGCATTTTATTTGCGAAAGTCCTTGCTAAGCTGCATTTGAATGAAATAAGAAATCCAGCGGACAGGGGTGCTCTCTCCTTATTTGAAAATCTCCTTGTGAAAGAAAGCAGCACAGAACAGGGAAACTTGGAATTAATGTTATCGCACATTTGCATCCTGTATCCCAAAGAACTTTTCTGGCTAAAAGCTATTTTGTGTAATTTTGATGGCTGAGCACTTACAACCACAGACACCTGAAACTTGCATGTGGCATAACCTGATGGCTCCTTGCACTATTTTACTACCTTTGTTCAATTTCTTTGTGAAAATCCCAGAAATCGAAATCTTTTCATAAATCCAGCTCTCCTTTTAAGGACCTGTGGGCCACATTTCCAAAGCTGCAGCGAAGTCACCTTTTGAGATCTGAAGCTATTTTCTATATCTTTCATATACTGCAGCTACAACCCCAAGATGGGGGAATTCTCCTGCAGCTAAGAGATGCCATTACCTAAGCTTCCCTCAGGTTGTTGTGACATGAAATGGCAGGACTTTTATGAAAATGTGTTCAGTGTTGCTGAAGCACTGCCTCTGGCTCTTTTAGTCACTGGAGCTCTGTGTTTGTTCAGCTGGAGAGGTCAAATGATTTGTTCTTCCAGGAGTTAATCATTTATGACAAATGTGCTTGGTTGACACGTGAGTGCCGCCTTGCACCCTAGCTGGAGAAGCACAGTAGAGTGCATTTGCCTCCTAAAACACGCTCATACTCTTCAGGGCACCCCTGCCCCTCACACTGGCCTCAGGCTGCCAGGGTGCTCCTGTCAGCTTCTCTCCACTGCTTCCTTCTGTCCCCTCTGCTCTCCCTTTTCCTCAGTTGTCAATTAAGGGTCCAGAACTTACCCTCACCTGCCAGGGTGCAGCAGGGACACACACCTGACTTCTCATGCTTGGTTGGAAGTGGATTTTCTGAGGAAGCTTAGGGACCCCTGGCTTGCACTGGCCCTAGCAGCGTGTTCACAATGTCACGTAGTGAGAAAGGCGCAAGCACCATATACTTTGGCCTATTTCTACTTCAACTTCTCCTCAGGTGCATCTCCTCTCATATGGTTGGAGGTCGTGGCTGAGACATTTTTGAGAACCGTCTAAGGGAAAGTTGAGTTGGGGATCCATTTAATTTGGGTTTAGTGGAATATCCTTGGTGTACTCTTCTGAGTGTCTACAGTTCAGTTATTGCTCCTGTCCTCACGGAGGAATGGCCCACTCTGCTGCTCCCCTGTGGGGAGACACAGAGGATCCGGGGGCCTAAATATGTGAGAGGTGAGGAGGAGCACTGTCAACAGGGTGTGGAGCCTGGAGCCAGTATGTGAAACTTTTTCAGATTGGAAAGCTCATATGTAAAGGCAACTTGATAGAAATCTTCCCAAATTTGACAAGAAATTCTAAAACATGATAAATAATGGTTGTGTAAGTATACTGTATTGGTGTTTTTCTTTCTGGCTTACTTCACTCTGTATAATCGGCTCCAGTTTCATCCATCTCATTAGAACTGATTCAAATGTATTCTTTTTAAGGGCTGAGTAATACTCCATGTGTATATGTACCACAGCTTTCTTATCCATTCATCTGCTGATGGACATCTAGGTTGTTTCCATGTCCTGGCAATTATAAACAATGCTGCAGTGAACATTGGGGTACACGTGTCTCTTTCAATTCTGGTTTCCTCGGTGTGTATGCCCAGCAGTGGGATTGCTGGGTCATAAGGCAGTTCTATTTGCAGTTTTCTAAGGAATCTCCACACTGTTTTCCATAATGGCTGTACTAGTTTGCATTCCCACCAACAGTGTAAGAGGGTTCCCTTTTCTCCACACCCTCTCCAGCATTTATTGCTTGTAGACTTTTGGATCGCAGCCATTCTGACTGGTGTGAAATGGTACCTCATTGTGGTCTTGATTTGCATTTCTCTGATAATGAGTGATGTTGAGCATCTTTTCATGTGTTTGTTAGCCATCCATATGTCTTCTTTGGAGAAATGCCTATTTAGTTCTTTGGCCCATTTTTTGATTGGATCATTTATTTTTCTGGAGTTGAGCTGCATAAGTTGCTTGTATATTTTTGAGATGAGTTGTTTGTCAGTTGCTTCATTTGCTATTGTTTTCTCCCATTCAGAAGGCTGTTTTTTCACCTTACTTATAGTTTCCTTTGTTGTGCAGAAGCTTTTAATTTTAATTAGATCCCATTTGTTTATTTTTGCTTTTATTTCCAGTATTCTGGGAGGTGGATCATAGAGGATCCTGCTGTGATTTATGTCGGAGAGTGTTTTGCCTATGTTCTCCTCTAGGAGTTTTATAGTTTCTGGTCTTAATATTTCCAGTATACTGGGAGGTGGATCATAGAGGATCCTGCTGTGATTTATGTCGAAGAAGATGCAAGAAAGGTTTAACAAGGACCTAGAAGAAATAGAAAAGAGTCAACATATAATGAATAATACCATTTCTTTCCTAGATTTAAGTTAGAATGATGGAAAAGATACCCAGAGTCAGGGATATTTAGAAATCTTAGCCTGAGAACTCTCACTGTCCTCCTGTGTTTACATAGTATAAAGCACCAGAGTTGAAAGATGGCTTTTTATGGTTAGGGGAAAAAGTTATAACCACCTAACTAACAAAGCATACTCACCAGATCATATTAGGTATTGTTGTTGTTGCTCAGTTGTGTCCAACTCTTTGTGACCCCATGGACTGCAGCATGCCAAGCTTCCCTGTCCTTCACTATCTCCCAGAGTTTGCTTAAACTCAAGTCCATTGCATTGGTGATGCTATCTAACCATCTCAGCCTTTGTCACCCCCTTCTCCTTCTGTCATCAATTTTCCTCTGCATTGGGGTCTTTTCTAATGAGTCATCTCTTTGCATCAGGTGGTTAAAGTGTTGGATCTTCAGCATCAGTCCTTCCAATGAATACTCAATGTTGATTTCCTTTAGGATTGACTGGTTTTATCTCCTTGCAGTCCAAGAGACTCTCAAGAGTCTTCTTCAGCACCACAATTCAAAAACATCACTTCTTCTGCACTCAGCTTTTTTTATGTTCCAACTCTCACATCCATAATGACTACTGGAAAAATCATAGCTTTGAATATATGGACGTTTGTTGGCAAAGTGATGTCTCAGCTTTCTAATACACTGTCTACGTTTGTCATAGCTTTTCTTCCAAGGTGCAAGTGTCTTTTTCATGGCTGCAGTCACATTTGTAGTGATTTTGGAGCCCAAGAAAATACAATCTGTCATTGTTTCCACTTTATTTCCTTCTATTTGCCATGAAGTGATGTTACTGGATGCTATGGTCTTAGTTTTTTTAACGCTGAATTTTAAGCCAGTTTTTTCACTCTCCTCGTTCATCCTCATCAAAAAACTCTTTAGTTCCTCTTCGCTTTCTTCCATTAGAGGTGTCTCATCTACATATCTAAGGTTGTTGATATTTCTCCCAGAAATCTTGATTCCAACTTGAGATTCATCCAGCCCAGCATTTTGCATGATGTACTCTGCACATATGTTAAATGACCAGGGTGACAATGTATAGCCTTGTACTCCTCCAATTTTGAACCTGTCCATTGTTCATGTTCAGTTCTAACTGTTGCTTCTTGACCTGCATACAGATTTCCCAGGAGGCAGGGAAGATGGTCTGGTATTCCCAGCTCTTTAAGAATTTTCCACCGTGTTTTTGTGATTCCCACAGTCAAAGGCTTTAGCATAGTTGATGAAGTAGAAGTCAATGTTTTTCCTTTTGAACAGTCAGATGTGGAACAGTGCCTGGCTCTGTGGTCATCTTGACGACAGGTGCTGTCTGGGAATAGGCTGGGCCCAGATGAGGGTCCTATAGGACACAGAAATACCTGCTAGTGTATTCTCCAATGTGTTAATACAGATTCATTTTCAATTTACACCATACGTGGGTCCATGAGACAGTCTCACTGGTAGCTGATGTTTTTCTGGCTGTTTCCATTCATCACCTAGTACTGTGGTTCTCTCATTGCTCCAGGTCTAAGATGGAGGCTTGATAGTTTGCTGCCTATGAGACCAGATTCATGTTCATCAAACATTGCTTAGCCTTTGCTAATATTCTGAGCCCTTCCATATATATTAGCTTATTACACTTGTTTCATCCAGGCTTGGTGGTGGTTTAGTCACTAAGTTATGTCCGACTCTTGAGACCCAATGGACTGTAGCTCCTCTGTCCATGGGATTCTCCAGGCAAAAATGCTGGAGTGAGTTGCCATTTCCTTCTCTGGAGGATCTTCCTGACCCAGGAATCGATCCCAGATTTCCTTCATTGCAGGCAGATTCATGAAGTCCTGCAAGGTGCCTATTATGATTTTGTTCTTTCTGCTGAGAAAACTGAGGCTCAGAGGTAATTAGTTAATTGCCTAAGACCTATAGGTGGTGATTAAGCCCCCATCAGCTAGTGTTCTCAAATGTGCCTAGGTCTTTTCAAGTTAAGTCCTGTGCACTCTCCTTATGCCCCAACTGCCCAGTGGATGACGCTGACCTTGTTGTCAGGATATTCTGTGTGATTCAACTTTATGGAGCAGAAGATGGCAGAGGGGGCTCTCCATCTCACCTGAGTTCCTTTCTCCGAGCTTGTTCACTGATCTTTAGACTATAAGGCGCTCTTGAGGTTGCCAACTCCCAAAGCCTCCAGTCTCCTGGCTTATTAAACATTCTGCTTTTGTGAGAAGTCACTTTCTACGCATCTGTTGCCTTCTGGGTCCAGCATTGCGCTGAGGATTGAACAGTGAACAAAAGTTAATAGCCATGCTCTCAGGAAGTTTTTTTTTAGTATAGGAGACAGCAAGGAAATGCTGTCATATCAGAGCAGTAATAATCCCTCTAGGAAGCAAAGTAGGACATGAGGGTTATGAATGATAGGGTACAGTGTTCGATGGAAAGAATAGCAGAGACGTCTCAGAAGAGGTAGTATTTAAGATGGAACTTCAATAATATGAGCAGTGTGTCTTGTGGACACCTGGAAGGAAAGTGTCAGAGGAAACAGAAAGTGCAAAGGCCCGGGGGTAGAAACGTGCTAGATGAACAAGAAGGCTGAATGACTGGAGTGGGTGAGGGAAAGTGAAAGGAAACAAGAGAAGATTGGTATCAGGGAGAAGTGGACACAACACTCAGACTGTGGTAGGGGGCTTTGGATTTTCAGTGTGATGGGAATCCCCTGGAGGGTTTTTGAGCTAAAATGTGATACACTGTTTTAAAAGGCGCCGACTGAACGACTTCACTTTCACTTTTCACTTTCACGCATTGGAGAAGGAAATGGCAACCCACTCCAGTGTTCTTGCCTGGAGAATCCCAGGGACGGGGGAGCCTGGTGGGCTGCCGTCTATGGGGTCGCACAGAGTCGGACACGACTGAAGCGACTTAGCAGCAGCAGCAGCAGCATATTGGTAACAGACTGTGGGTATGTGGGGGTCGGGAGGAAGAGTAGACTAGACTAGCCAATTAGGAGGCTGCTGTAGCAGACCTGGTTAGGCACACTGGTGGAACTGTGCTGTCAGAAGTGGCTGAATTTAAAATCTATTTTGATGGTAGAGAAGTTGTATTACAAGATGGAGTGAAAAGAATGCTATAATAGAGATAGAATGTGCTCTAAGGGAACAGGAAGGTGAATGATTGATGCTAACTTTGGTCAAAAGACTATAAAATTCAGGGGTTGAGAGGGGAAGTGGCCAGGGATCTGAGCTTTAAAAGAGATCCTCCAATTCATGTTCATGTCTGTTCATGGTCAGTTTCCTAAGATTTTCCCCTTGCCCTTTCTCCCTCTGTGACTATTGGCTTCTTTGTATTTATTGCTCCATAAGTGAGAAATCCTCCTTCAGTCTAGAGGCAGGGGTGGAAGAAGCATGCTTTTCTCTCAATAGTTAAGATTATATTCCAAATTAGAATGGAGACCCAAGACTATTTTCCCTGTGGCCGTAATCATCAGGTCTCAGAGTGAACCTTCATTGCTCAGTGACTCAGCAAAGCCAGGACAGTTGAGGGAGTTTGTGAAGTCTTTGTAACAGGAAACTTGTGAAATCCCCTAACCCAGGGAGCTTGGGCTTGGGGCCTAGAGGTCCATTAAACCTTGCTCTCTGGGCCACCTGATAACTTTCTGACCTGCTTTTTGTTGTTCAGTCACTAAGTCATGTCTGACTCTTTGTGATCCCATGGACTGTAGCACACCAGGCTTTCTGTCCTCCATTATCTCCTGGAGTTTGCTCAAACTCATGTCCATGGAGTCGTGATGCTATCTAACCATCTCATCCTCTGCCACCTCCTTCTCCTTTTGCTTTCAATCTTTCCCATCCATCAGGGTCTTTTTCCAGTGTGTTGGCTCTTTGCATCAGGTGGCCAGAGTATTGGAGCTTCAGCTTCAGCAACAGTCCTTCCAATGAATATTCAGGGTTGATTTCCTTTAGGACTGACTGATTTCCTTGCAGCCCAAGGGACTCTCAAGAGTCTTCTCAAACACCACAATTTTAAAGCATCAATTCTTTAGCACTCACACTTCTTTATGGCCTAGCTCTCACATCCATACAGAATCACTGGAAAAAACCATAGCTTTGACTATATGGAGCTTTGTTTCAAATTGACGTTTCTGCTTTTTATTATGCTGTCTAGGTTTGTCATAGCTTTTCTTCCAAGGACCAAATGTCTTTTAATTTCAGACCTGCTAGGGAAGAGCATTTCCAGTCATTACTCCTTAGACTGAGGTAACCTCTCTGAGTGTGTGTTTCTGTCCTTCAGGGCTCTTTTCACCCTGCTCACCATTTTCTCAGGCTTAACTAAACATTCCTTTGTGATATAGATACAAACATCATCATGACAAAAGGCGTAAGTTTCCAGATGCGCTCAGTCTGTCAGGGCCCTGATAGACTCTCATGCAGAGTTATTCTATTAACAAATCTGTTTACAATGTCAATGCTTCATGCAGAGTATGAATATGTTCCTTTATTGTCAAGTGTCATTAGCTGACATTGATAGGAGAGACTCCTATTTTGGGAGGAATAAAAGCAGTCTGTCTGAACTTTCCTTGGAGCACTTGTCAACTATTAGTAAATTTATTGTCAGGTATGAATGTGTGTATCCTGAACTGGACTTTAAGCAATTGGAGAACAGTGTGTCTTACTCATATATATTTTTTTCTTTCAGGATTAGAATGGTCACGATCAGACCATGCTTCTTTTTTAGCAAAACAATCGGAAAACATTATACTGAATATGTGCATCTGACTATTAAAAAAAAAAAAAAGCAAATTTGCTGGTGCCATAATTTAACCTGTTTCATTGGGATAAACTAATATGCAGTGCTGCTTGGTATAATTTCAAGTTTGAGCTTTTAATTATTTTTATTCCATTTGTAGAAACTGATGAGGAATTCTAAATAGCATAGGCATTAAATAGCATTTATTGTTCCATAAATCTTGATACTCAAAAATGAATGCTAAATAGACAAGCAAAACTCTAAAACAATGAACACATAAGCTCACTTCTTTCCCAAATATTTGGTACAGAAAACACATGGTTATACAAAAGCAAAAGGAAAATGACAGAAAGGAAAGCTCTCCTGCTTTAGGATCTATACGAATTATGGATATTTTCAAACCAAAGATGGATTATTTAGAGACAGTACTTTTTCATATCAAGTAACCCTCTTTATGAATAAAACATGGCAAAGCGTCAAGCTGAATGTTTGTCAAGCTGTTTGAATTTTCTGCACCTTAGTTCCTTTAGATAGGAAATGGAAAACATAGTTACAAAGTTATTGAAATAGTCAACAAGATGTAACTGTAAAAGAATTTAGTGCTGTGCCTGAATTCACAGTGAGCACACAAAGAGGACTATTACTATAGTATGGTAAGTGCTCAGTAACTTTATATTGCCTAGATGGAGGGTTGTTGGGGAAGAGAGGTCTGTTGGAGTAAGTGAAATCCTGTGACTGTTGCAGGGGAACAGGCAAGAGCTAGTGCCCTTCATTCCAGGTCCATTCCTTTCCTAATAGGTCAGGGCTGGGGCTGTGGTTGGTGAAAAATGTCAAGGTTTGTTTTGAATGTGCCCCCCAAAACAGGGCACTAGTCTGTGAAAGGGATTGCCAATGCTGAGGACCTCCTCCTCGTAGTATTGAGGTAGAAATTGCTGGGCAGTCAGTGTGGGACTGTGAGACCTCAGTCTTGTTTTCAATAAGCATCTTACTCCATTAACCTTGAGCTAATACCATTTGTCCCAAATTCCTAGAATGTGTCCTTGGACTGATAAATTATCAGCACTCAGATCCAAGGAAGTGTGGTAATTAACTTCTGTTCCATATGCCTGAGGGAAAAACAACTGGAGATCATTCATCTCTAGCCCATACATCTGGTCCACTGTAACATGGCCAAGGGGCATGAAAAAGGGTGGCAACTTAATCTGAGGGTAAGACAAGCCATAAAGATTTA
>SJYC01059283.1:0-16095 GCA_006408675.1 Madoqua kirkii
CCAATACAGTATTGTAACGTAGAATAAAGTATTAAAAAAAATAATGGTTGTGATGCTGAAGAGTTTTCTAAGCTATCAATTCAAAAAATTTGACCAACCATGCTAGAGAAAAGATCTATGATCTTGTATTTTCTGCTACAAAACTTTCATCATATGAAGAGGTGATCAGAAAGCATGCAGCCAAAAATGTAGGGAGTAAAGTATTTTTTGAGATGTGTCAGGACTTTATTGCTTTTTACATTATTTCCTCCTGGGTTTTATGATGCTTGTGATATTCATCAGTTTTCCAAAATTTGTATTTTGTTGTAATTTCTGATTTCCCCTCACATCCTACCTAGTTTTGTACCTTTTCAGAAAAGAGGAATCCTGAGGTTGTTTAAGCTTTAGAGACTTCAGCATCTAGATCTATCCCTGGTTTCAGCTGTTTGAAACCCACTGCGATGCTTCTAAAAAATAATTTTTTAGTAAAGCTTTTAAATCAGGTAGTTTCAACTTATAAGTTAAAACCTTGAAGGCAAAATTCCTCCTCTTCATCTTTCTCCTCTACTGTGTTCCAAGGCACTTGAAACCAATATTATGAGCCTGGAAAGAAGTCCGTTGATATTAGAAACTGCTATTCTGCATCCAGTCTCAGATATTTCTGGCTTCTATAAAATAAGATTTCAGCTTAGAGGACATTCACTTCCACATGTTAGACCAACACTCAGAAATCTCTAAAAATATAAAGTAACAGTCAGTAGGAAGGAAGTCATGTCACAAAAATAATTTGGCTGGTTCTTAAGAACAGTTAGTAACTGGGCACAGCCAAAAATCAGTGTGTTTGTCTTCTAACAGATCATAATACCAGGTGGCCCAGAAAAAGGAGAGGAAATACATGTGGCTTGTTGCAGAGGGGATCGCTGTATTATGCAAAAGGAACAGATCCCAGAAGAGGGAGGTGCTGTTCAAATGGGGCTTGTCTGGTACTTAGTGGCAATGATTGGGGGAATATCTGCCTGGGAGGACCTTTTCATGGGGAGCGAGCCTTATGGCTCCACTTGTGAGTAAAGGATTAATGCCTTTGGGACATAAAGTAATTCCGATCCCATCATAATATTCTCAAACCACGTGGAACCTGGAGGTCTTGTTCAAATAGACTGTAGTCCCTACCCCTAGAGTTTCTGATTCAGTAGGTCCCGCATAAGGCTTGAGAATTTGTGTTTCTAACAAGTTCCCAAGTGATTCTGATGCTGCTATCCAAGTTCCGTAGGAACCACTAGAAGCTGATCACATTTGCCTTGTTGTTCTTTATTCAGCATGTGCTATAGCAAGGGACAGCCCTCAGAATTTACATGTTGACAGAGCTTCAAAAGCAGGCAGAGAAATAGGGAAGCTTTAGAGTGGACTGACTAGAAGTGGGCATCCTATGTGATTGGTTCCGTTACATATATTTAGCTTCCTCTGTCTGGTCCTTAGATAAAGGTGGGATGGATATTGAGATATTGTCCATTATAAATTAAGTCCTGGCTATTTAGGGTCAGTTGATAAATGGGTTATTGTTTGACATCCTGGTTGGATTACTAGAGATAGTCATCTGATTTCCTACTAGATGGACCGGCTGGTTTCTTTGGCTGGTTATTGTAGACTGTGGGAAAAGGTTCTATTTTTGCATATTGTTTATCATTGTCCATTTGTATACTAAATCAGTTATTCAATAAAAGCTTATTGCCTCAGTGAGAAAAATCACGTTGACATTTACAGAAGCTGAAAACCAAGTCCCTGTTCATTCATTCACTCTAAAATATTGGTTAAGCACCTGTTCTATGTCACACATAGCATGTCAGCACTGGGAATACAGCGGGGACCAACATAAACTGAGCCTCTGCTCTTTTGGAGCTTATAGTCCATATAGAAATAAAGAATTTTAATGGAGTCATTATAGAAAAACATAATGAATGAATTCATTAAAGAAATATACATGAGCTCTGCTGTACAAGGAAAAATGTTCTGGAGAAGGAGATGTACACTGAAATTCAAGGAGAAATAGAAGTTAGGTGAAAATTAATGGTGGTGGGAGGTGGGGAAGAAAAAGTGGAGAGAAAAAGTTGAGAGGTCACCAATGCTAACTGCTATAGTAGGAAACTCAGTGATGTAACAAAATGGATGGTTGATTCTGGCTCATATTAAGTCCAGTGTGGACAAGGTAGGTCTTCCACATGACTGTTTTCCATGTAGTGACTCTGGGCCCTCAGTTCACTTCAGTTGCTCAGTTGTATCTGACTCTTTGTGAACCCATGGACTGTAGCAAGCCAGGCCTCCCTGTCTATCACCAACTACTGGACATTACTCAAACTCATGTCCATTGAATTGGTGATGCCATTCAACCATCTCATCCTCTGTCGATCCCCTTTCCTCCCACCTTCAATCTTTCCCAGCATCAAGGACTTTTCCAAAGAGTGAGTTCTTTGCATCAGGTGGCCAAAGATTGGAGTTTCAGCTTCAGCATCAGTCCTTCCAATGAATATTCAGGACTGATTTCCTTTAGGATGGACTGGTTGGATCTTGCATTCCAAGGGACTCTCAAGAGTCTTCTCCAACATCACAATTCAAAAGCATCAGTTCTTTAGTGCTCAGCTTTCTTCACAATCCAACTCTCACATCCATACATGACTACTGGAAAAGTCATAGCTTTGACTAGATGGACATTTGTGGGCAAAGTAATTTCTCTGCTTTTTAATATGCTGTTTAGGCTGGTCATAGCTTTTTTCCAAGGGGCAAGTGTCTTTTAATTTCATGGCTGCAGTCACCATCAGCAGTGATTTTGGAGCCCCCCCAAATAAAGTCTCTCATCATTTCTACTGTTGCCCCATCTATTTCCCATGAAATGATGGGACCAGATGCCATAATCTTAGTTTTCTGAATGTTGAATTTTAAGCCAACTTTTCCACTCTTCTCTTTCACTTTCATCAGGAAGCTCTTTAGTTCTTCTTGGTTTTCTGCCGTAAGGATGGTGTCATCTGCATATCTGAGTTTATTGATATTTCTCCTGGCAATCTTGATTCCAGCTTGTGCTTCATCCAGCCTGGTATTTCACATGATGCACTGGGCATATAAGTTTAAAAAGCAGGGTGTCAATGTACAGCCTTGACGTACTCCTTTTCCAATTTGGAACCAGTCTATTGTTCCATGTCCAGTTCTAACTATTGCCTCTTAACCTACTTACAGATTTCTCAAGAGGCAGGTCAGATGGTCTAGTATTCCCATTTCTTTCAGAATTTTCCACAGTCTGTGGTGATCCACACAGTCAAAGGCTTTGGCATAGTCAATAAAGCAGGAATGTTTTTCTGGAACTCTCTTGAGCTTTTTCGATGACCAAGTGGATGTTGGCAATTTGATCTTTGCTTCCTCTGCCTTATCTAAATCCATGCTAAACAGGTGGAAGTTCATGGTTCACATACTGTTGAAGACTGGCTTGCAAAATTTTGAGCATTACCTTGCTAGTGAGTGAAATGAGTAAAATTGTGCTGTAGTTTGAACATTCTTTGGCATAGCCTTTCTCTGGGATTGGAATGAAAATTGACCTTTTCCAGTTCTGTGGCCACTGCTGAGTTTTCCAAATTTGCTGGCATATTGAGTGCAGCACTTTTATAGCATCAACTTTTAGGATTTGAAATAGCTCAGCTGGAATTCCATCACCTCCACTAGGTTTGTTCGTAGTGATGCTCCCTAAGGCCCACTTGACTTCACATTCCAGAATGTCTGGCTCTAGGTGAGTGATCACAGCATTGTGATTATCTGGGTCATGAAGATCTCTTTTGTATAATTCTTCAGTGTATTCTTGCCATGTCTTCTTAATATCTTCTGCTTCTGTTAGGTCCATAACATTTCTGTCCTTTACTGTGCCCATCTTGGCATGAAGTATTCCCTTGGTATCTCTTGTTTTCTTGAAGAGATCTCTAGTCTTTCCCATTCTATTCTTTTCCTCTATTTCTTTGTGTTGATCATTGAGGAAGGCTTTCTTATCTCTCCTTGCTATTCTTTGGAACTCTGCATTCAAATGTCCTTTCTTTGGGATTGGAATGAAAACTGACCTTTCTAGTCCTATAGCCACTGCTGAGTTTTCTAAATTTGCTGGCATACTGAGTGTAGCACTTTCACAGCATCATCTTTCAGGATTTGAAATAGCTCCACTAGAATCCCATCACCTCCACTAGCTTTGTTCGTAGTGATGCTTTCTAAGGCCCATTTGACTTCACATTCCAGGATGTCTGGCTCTAGGTGAGGGATCACACAATTGTGATTATCTGGGTCATGAAGATCTTTTTTGTGCAGTTCTTCTGTGTATTCTTGCCACCTCTTCTTAATATCTTCTGCTTCTGTTAGGTCTATACCATGTCTGTCCTTTATCGAGTCCATCTTTGCATGAAATGTTCCTTGGTTATCTCTTTCTTGAAGCGATCTCTAGTCTTTCCTGTTCTGCTGTTTTCCTCTATTTCTTTTCACTGATCACTGAGGAAGGCTTTCTTATCTCTCCTTGCTATTCCTTGGAACTCTGCATTCAAATGGGAATCTTTTCTTTTCTCCTTTGCTTTTCACTTCTCTTCTCTGTAGAGTACATCATGTGAAATTCTGGGCTGGAAGAATCACAAGCTGGAATCAAGACTGCTTGAAGAAATATCAACAACCTCAGTTATGCAGATGTACCACTCTAATGACAGAAAGCAAAGAGGAACTAAAGAGCCTCTTGATAAGCGTGAAAGAAGGGAGTGTTGGCTTAAAATTCAACATTCAGTAAACTAAGATCTTGGCATCCGGTCCCACTACTTCATGGCAAACAGAAGGGGAAAAAGTGAAAGCAGTGACAGATTTTATTTTCTCGGTTCCAAAATCACTGCAGATGGTGACCGCAGCCATGAAATTAAAAGACGTTTGCTCCTTGGAAGGAAAGCTATGCCAAACCTAGAGAGCATGAAGGTCCATATAGCCAAAGCTTGCTTTTTCCAGTAGTCATGTATGGATGTGAAAGATGGACCATAACGAAGGCTAAGTGCCAAAGAATTGATACTTTCAAATTGTGGTGCTGGAGAAGACTCTTGAGAGTCCCTTGGAGTGCAAGGAGATCAAACCAGTCCATCCTAAAGGAAATCATCCTGAATATTCATTGGAAGGACTGAAGCTGAAGTGCTGGTACTTTGACCACCTGCTGTGGAGAGCCAATTTATTGGAAAAAAAGCTCAATGCTTGGGAAGACTGAAAGAAGAAGGAGAAGAGGATGGCAGACGATGAGACAGTTAGATGGCATCACTGAGTCCAAGGACATGAATCTGAATAAACTCCAGAGATAGTGACGGACAGGGAAGCCTGGCATGCTGTTTTTTCTTAAAAACACATTATTTTAGAGGTTATGGTGGAGAAAAATTTAATTTGAAGCTCAGAAACTTCTTCAGTGTTAGTTGATTTTCTTTCCCTTTGTTAAATTCCAGTAAATTTAAAAATAGCATATACAGAATGATCCTGATGTTATAAAGTTATTTTATTCATTCTTCCTATTCTTTTTCATCTCATCTCAATTTCTTTGTATCAGTCTACATACATATCCGTCCCTTTACCTGTCCCTATCCATTTCAGTACTTTAAATAACGTTCATTAAATAGTGAAAGTGAAGTTGCTCAGTCGTGTCCGACTCTTTGCAACCCCGTGGACTATAGCCCACCAGGCTCCTCCGTCCATGGGATTCTCCAGGCAGAATACTGGAGTGGGTTGCCATTTCCTTCTCCAGGGGATCTTCCCGACCCAGGGATCAAACCCAGGTCTCCCACATTGGAGGCAGATGCTTTAACCTCTGAGCCACCAGGGAAGTCCCCATTAAATAGCAAGATTAATTATATTTAGAGAATGATTTTGAGTAATCTGTTGCTTTCTTCTTGTATTATGTGAAGCTTTTATAAATGAGCATGCATCATTTTTAGAGGAACAATAAAAAGTGATTATTCTCTGTATATATTTAATGGAATGGTTAACATCTTATGCCTTTTTCCTTTAATAACCTGAGATTTAGGGCAATCAGATTTGAAGTCTCAGCTCAGCAAAGAGCTGCTTGTATAATGTCTCTAGTTCTTAGTTTCATCATCTGTTGAAATGAAGGAATTGAACTGAGATATTTCATTTTTGAGCTCTGAAATTCTGTATCTCAGGTATTAATGATTAAAACCTCTCCACGCTGAGTTACGAGAAGCACTTTTAGATACCATGGAGATACTTAAGTTGGCTATATTACTTTTGAGGAGTGTACCTTACTTCCTGTAAAATCTTCATAACATTCTTATTTTAAGGTGAACATGTGTATGGGAAAACAGACCAATCTAATAATGAAATGTTACCGTTCAAGAGGTTGTAGAATTGAAAAAGGATAGGAACAAACGGGAGTGCAGCATTCATGAGAAAACCTCTCAAGTGGCACCACTTCCTGCCATCGTCACTATCCTTAGAGCAGGAGTGGGAAATGATGCAGATGCTTGAGCTCTTCTGGGAAAAGTGTACGTTACAGTTAAAAATGATGACTGAGGTCAAATACACTGGATATTTGTGAGAGACACGGCAGGTCTAGAAAACACTGGAAGGAAACTGAACAACAGCCCCATTACCTACACTGCATAACCGTGAAATCTAATTATACAGAGTAAAACACAGGAGACAAATGAGGACTGAAACAGCACATTTCTTTGACCTAAGAGAAACACAATGGCAAGCTCATTCTGCAATTCAGTAAATAAGACATTATTCTAAAGACAAATATATTGAAACAAAAGCCATTAAAAAATGAAATCAATAATTTTGAAGCCTACTGGTTTTCAGTTAAATCTGTCTTGCTCTTTTTCTCTGACTGTGGAGTCTAAAATCCAAGTTATCAACTTTTATTTTGCATAATTGAGACATAGGAACAATCATGAACAAAGTAAGTGGTTCCTTATAATACTAGCATTGCCAATTTATATAGTTATTTGTGAATCTCAGTTTTGAGAAAATGAAAACAGTATCCATTTATGCATCAAGTTGGCCAGCTATATGTGTATTAGAAATACAGTCCGCATTCTCTGTTGCTTTGTAATATTTCTAAATGATCTCAGTGTGAAATTTTCATCTGCAAGCTGGTTTTTCCCTTTTTGATTCCCAATGAACTGACAGAGCCTAATGTCTTCTAAGAGCCATCTTGCTCAAATTCTGACTTCAGTGTTTATTACATTATAATAAGAAAGGTTGGCCAGGCTGCTGCCATCAAAAAGACAAATTAAATGTAATGGCAAAGTCTGTTTTTATTAGAAGCCTTTCCCTCTTGGCCAAGTTCACTCTAGGTTAGCCAGGTAGTCTTGCAGGCAACGGACAGCATAGGTTTTGATAAATGACATCCTTGTTTCTTTGGATATAAATAATGGCAGCCTTAATATAGAAAAGAAATTAAAGTCAGTAATAAAAAAAACTCTCACCTATCTTTTATGGTTTTATAACAATTAAGCAGCTAAAACTGGGTTATAAATCACTGAAGGCAAACAGAACAACTAATAAAGTATGGAATCCTGACTAATGAAAGGAAAACATTTGACTTTTGTTACCACCTAATAAAACTGTACTTTATTGTCATTCCTTATTCACTAGGCATTTTCTTTACTTCTGTAGTATGTGGCTACCTAAACAGTACCCCATTTTTTTTAAAGATTAGAGAGAAATGGGACTTCCCTGGTGGTCTAGCGGTTAAGACTCCACAGTTTCAATGCAGGGGGCATGGGTTCCACCTCTGGTGGAAGAACTAAGACCCCGCATGGCACATGGCATGGCCAAAAAAAAAAAAAACTCAAGGGAAAAATTCTACATGGCAAAACTATATGGTCAAATCAGCTTGAACCCATCTCTTGCCAGTAGATTAACTACAGGACAACTGGCAGCATCTGAAACACCCACACACTGCAGGTTTATGGTTGTAAATTTCAGCTTCTCCAGCTTTTGAGAAATGCAAATAATGAAAACTCATCAAAGAGCTACCATAATTCTCACAGCTGACAAGAGGGAAGCATTTCTGACTACTCAAAATTAATAGCAGCTCCCAAGCCCTTATAAGAACAGCTGTCACTGAGAAATACACTCACAAACAAATATGCAATTCTACTCCAAGTTTGACTTATTAGAGGCAGGAAGTGGTCATTCTTCAGGACAACCTAGATAATCAAAGGAGCAACGAGCTTCCTTTAACCTCTGATACAGTAACATGAGAGTAGCTGGTAGCTCAGCTGGTAAAGAATCTACCTGCAATGCAGGAGCTCTCAATTTGATTCCTGGGTTGGGAAGAGTCCCTGGAGAAGGGATAGCTTACCAGTATTCTTGGACTTCCCTGGTGGCTCAAACGGTAAAGAATTCACCTGCAATGTGGGAGACGTGGATTTGATCCCTGGGTTTGGAAGATCCCTTGGAGGAGAGCCTGGCAACCCACTCCAGTATTCTCGCCTGGTGAATCCCCATGGACAGAGGAGCCTGGCGGGCTACAGCCCCTGGGGTCACAGAGAGTTGGACATGACTGAGCAACTAAGCACAGCACAGCACATGGTAACAGGAGAGAACCATGCAATATTTATGAGCATGGGGTAGGTGTGTAGCTCAGAGCCTGGAACATTCTAGGTTCTCTTAAGGATCTGCCCAATGAACAAGGCAGAATCTTTTGCTGGTGGTCCACATGGAACAGCCAGCAATTATAATTAGGATATTCCACCATCAGAAACTGCTGTCCTACCCTCACTGAAGTACAGAAACTTGGTGAGATTCCAGGTATAAAACTACAGCTGGAAAGGTACTAGGACTTCCCTGGCGGTCCAGTGGCTAAGACTCCATGCTTCCACTCTGGGGAGGGCACAGGGTTTGATCCCTGGTTGGGGAACTAAGATCCTGCATGCCACATGGCACAGCCAAAAGAAAAAAGAAAGAAATGTACTTATGAATGCACTGACTTTGTTATATTTGGCAGAAAGACTGTAATTTAAAATCCTACTCTCCCCAAAGCCAATATTAATTTTACTTAGGTATGAGCCAGGTAAGACAGATTTGAGGACATTCATGCATGTCGCAACAATTTTGCAAAGTGAGAAACATTTCAGATCTATGAGTACTCCATATTGCATTTTAAAGAAGAATTATGCAGCTGAATTAACTCAAATGCTTGTATTTTCCATCTGCTACTGTGATACTAATTCGTCCCTTTCAGGGACTGAGAATGTGACAGAAGCTGTCATTGCCATGACATTCGATAGAAGGAACCCCATTTCTAGTTTTCATCCATGGGGGTCTTGCTATGCAACAGATCTTCACAGGCAAGAGACCTTCTTCTTTCTGGTCTCGTCTGGAGTGCTCTGCAAACTCCCCCTTTTTGAGTGACCATGGTCATGGAGACTCTGGGCCAAGAAGAAGGCCTAGGAGTTGGAAGACACAAGCCTTGCCTCGGCCCCAAGTCTTAAGGTGACTCCAAACAAAACTCTCTCTGGGGATTTGATATCTCCTTTCTAAAATGAAAACTGGACTACCCAATCTTTAAGAGCCCTGGAGTACGTATGTTTCATAATGTGCAAATGGTTCCAACCCAGTTACAGAAGTCTCCTTGCTGGATAGGAAAGCCTAGTATGAATCTATGTTTCATAGTCTTTGGTGTTCAAAGAGGCTATCAACCTGTTTTCATTGTCTAGGTTTAAATTTGCTTGTCACTAATTTTGATGGGATTATTTGTCACTGGAATCAGCTTCTAGATTCGGTGATCTATAACAATGATTATAATGATGAAAAATCAATAACGTTCCCATGGTGGGTGCGAAAGAAATGACAGGCAGCATCTTAACCAGTGATTCAAAGAGCATCATTTGGGGCTTTTTTCCCTAACTACACACACCCTCAGATCCCATGTCAGATTACTGAATCAGAATCTCCTAGCTTGGGGCCTGCATTCACATATCTTGGAAAAGCTTCTTAGCTAATTGATGTCCTTCTCTCCCCAACCCACCTTTGAAAGCAGTGATTTAAATACGGATTATCTAGCAGGCAGACAGGATGGTGTAATATAAGCCATACAGTGAGATACCTGGACCTCTGATAACATACCAGATCAGGGAGCTGGCAGTGTTCTATTTTTTGCCTACATAGCTGTCTGCTATTTAAAAATTCAAGGAGGCTGAGTGCTTGATGCAGTTGAATTTATCTAAGGCCTACCAAATGCTCCCTGTGGCTATGGTTGGTAGCTTTACAATTTGGGTGGTGGTAGATTTGCAATTTTTATATTAAATTTGGAATGCTGGTTGTAAAACTGTTTAGAATGCATTTCAGTGATGGATGGTAGATAGCTGTCTAAGATAAATATAAAGCCAATAGCCGGTTTCTTTTCTTTCCCTTTTTTGGTGCTGCTTTGGGGAAATTATTTGGGAAATAAAGAAAGTGAGAAATGGTTCTATCAGTACAAACTGAAAGTTCATATACAAATGACATAAGCTCCTGCCTAATCGTTTTCTTCTCCCAGTGATATTTACTGGGCACACAGAGACTGCCAGAAGTGAGACTCAACAGTTGCTCTAACACAGCAATCTTTCATGTTCTACTCGAAGGCTCTGAAAATGCTTTTCTCCCTCAGATCCGCATCAGGGAGAAAGGAGCCCCCCTGGGAACGTGGCTGACGGATGCTGATCCTGTCTGACACCAGGGGACTCTGAAGACTCACTGTGATAACTCAGTTATGATTCAGACAGGAATGCCTGTTCCCAGTAACTCAGGCTCTCAGCACACGTGGGCCTTAAGGTTCCCTTAGCATTTATTTGATTGTACATTTTAATACTTAAAATATCCTATTTTCATGGTTCATCCTTTTGCCTCTGGGCAGAACATAAACCTGCTTCAGAATCACTATTAGCCAAGGTTATAAAAGGGCCCTCAACAATCGATTCCAACGCTTAACTGCTTTTGCCGTGAGATGCTTCTCTAGCGGCATAAGGGGTCCATTAGGCTCTAGCACTCAGAAGGACTCCTTGTTAAACATACTAAAATGAAGTCCTTGGCATCTCTGGACCTCTTAAAAAGAGCAGCTCTCTCAGTGACCCTCTGACCTTCTAGCTCCATGTCCTAAACCTCATTAAATATACTCAGCGCCCATCAGACCACTCAACCAAAGTAGGGAAACAGGATGGGACACAAGGTCTTCATCATTCATTCTAATGGTTGAAAGGGAATGAGCTTTTAAAATAGTCTTTTCAGCTTCTGGATGAGCTATGCTTTTGTCTTGATGGACTCTCGACTATGACCTGGACCCACAAGTAAACTTCACAGACATTAGACATCAATAGTAAACTCTGCCTCATCCATAAAGAGAAGAGGACATTTAATGGGGCCCTGTTTCCGAGCACATAACTTCACTGTATTTAAAAGGGTTATACTGACTTTAATAGAGTGGAAAATGCACAGTCTTCATATAGATAAAGAGCACTGTGGCAGTGATTTGCATGACCAAATTTCAAAGGCGTGCTCTCTGGCAGACACTGCACCATTCTTTGTAGTTACTTTCAATAACGTATTTCATCTGACGCTCTCACAATGTTTTACAAACTAGCTGTGGCATGATCATTTTAGAGATGTGACTCTGAAAACACAGGGTTTAATCTGATGACGATTCCATACGAGGTCAATGAAGGGGCATGGAGAAGGGAAGCAAGGAGTGTTATCTTGCATGATACATGTCAGTGCATCAAGGGGACAAACTAACTCAAAACAGAAGGCAAAGCCACTTAGGATCCAGAGGAAAATGCTAGGATGACAGAACATAAATAAACAAAAATAAAACAACAACTTTAAAACCCTTGAATAATGCAGCACCTCCACCCAGTGAGCGCTCAGCCCGCACACACAAGTGAATCTGGAAATGGACTGAGCGTTAACGCTTACACTCAAGCCCGGTCACCTGCAGGCAACCTGCTCATCTTCAGTATTATTCAGGACAGATAATTCAGTTAATTCTGAAATTTGTCACCATAAAAAATAATGGATTAAATTTTTCTGTGATTTTTGCTTTTTCCCTTCCCACAATCCCCACACCCCAGAGTTTCAGGGAATCCACTGACTGACTGCTCATCCTTTCAATTCACAAGTCCACTTTGCGTGTAAATACCCCTAAGTTCCTTCTATTTTCTTCACAGACATATGTTACACCTAATAACCAACAACCCCTGCCTGTTTTAACTGGTTCACCACTCAAGTGTATACAAAACACCCCTTAGGGGTCCTTCAGTTGACATCATTCTCCTTAAGGAGACATTACAGTAATAATTAAGCAAATGAAAGTGAATAAACAAGGAGATTAGAAGACCTAGCTGAATGATGCGTAAGGAATTCTTAAAACCCTCTCACTAATGGGGGTGAAGGCCCTCACGGGTCCCAGTCCACCCCGTTTCTGTGTGCTCTTTCCAAATCTTGCTTTTTCATAAACGGAGTCCTTAAGAACAGGTGAACAGTTACGCGAGTTCTTCCCAGAGATAGTCAGCACTTGTACAGGGTGGTCGTCACAACGGCAAAAATCTGGAAACTGCCTGACGGGCCATCAAGTGGATTCTTGGAACCCAATCAGGTAACACGCCAACTCTGTCACCAGGCACCACTGCTCATGGGAAGATGATTCATCGCTTAACAAGCAGATAAACTATTTTGTGAACTAGGGAAGCCACAGCTGTTTGGGAGGAAGCCACAGCTAAGGCTTCCTGGAGTGAGGTGACTCTTGTAATTCAGCAGGTCCCACACGCAGACTCTGGACATTCTGCCCATGGGGTTGTTCCCAGAGAAAGTGGCTAGGATTCTGTACAGCAGACTGGTTCTTCAGGCCTCCCCACATGGGTCTCTTACCACCTAAATATCCCAGGATATATCCTGGGAGAGGTGGGCCAGAGAGAATAGTGCTTAGACAGCCATGTGGCCTGTGCTGTTCCCTGCTGCCAGGGCCCCTCTGTGCCTGGGCCCTGCTGGCAAGCAGTGATCTCTGTCTTACGTCATTCCTGGGTCACCTGGGGTGAAGCATTGCCTACAGACCATTTGGAGGCAGCTGATGACGTCAAGAAGATTCACATTAGATACAGGGATGGAGGTCAACAGTACTAAGAGTGACCAAAATGGACGAACACCTAACACACCGATTCTTGATCTCAAGTCCCAACAAACACTCGGCAAGCAAGGCTACACAAAAGAAATGTCAACATTATGGAAAAAATAAAAAATAAAGCTGATATTCATCTTGATATTCAAGCTTCATCTTGAAAATCTTAAATGGACAACGCTGTCCTCTCAGCAAAACAAATTGACTGTGATCTAGAATGACACGCTACTGTGTATTTAGAGATGACGCTTCTCCTCATTTCTGTTCAGATATTGTTGTGTGGTTACAAATAGGAAACAGAGATGAACTGCCTGGGCTTCTCTCACTTCCACCAGAGACCACGAATGTCAAAGGCAGAGTATAGCGAGACAGGATGCACTCCATGAATAGTGAGATGGCCACCAGAGCCGAGGCCACAGAAAAGCTCCTTGGCACTGGTGTAATCCCACGGGGTTTGTGATTAGCTCGGCTTCCCTTTCTCCAGGCGGCGTTGTTTCAGGACCTCACTACATGATTTCAACCACTCTCACATTCTCTCTTCTCTTTCAAATTCATGCATACTGTCTGCAGTTTCTCTTTTATAAACTGGTTTTTGTCCTCATAAGGAAAAAACTGATGTCACCAAGCTGGACTCAGCATGGAAAAGCAACTTCCAGTCTTCATTATTTACATCGGGAGTCCATCTTCAGGAAATGGGTTTCTGGGAAAAAGACGCCTATTAACAGAATGGAAATTCCAGCTGGACTTCGATATTCAGACCCTCCTTTACAGCACCCAGTGTAATGGGTTTCCCATGGAACCACTGAGTCTCGGCCCTCTTCTCTCCCACACTTGCCCCTTTTTACGGGTCTTTCAATGCTGGGAACACGCTGAGCGTGGTCCCTCCCCAAGGCCCTTGCACTTGCTATTCTCTCACCTTCATATGAGCCCACCTCCAGATCTTCATGCCGCCATTTCTTTCCGGCACCGAGATCTCAGCTCAGTCTCTCTCTTCGGACATAGCCTTTCTCACCAAGCCATCTACAGCAGCCCACCGGCCAGCTCACACTATCACAGTGCTTTGTTGTATTTCCCACAATCCTCTTATTTCCTGGGTTTCAACTGTCTGTTTATTGCTCATTTTCTCTGTTCATGAGAGGATGGGTGTGGCTGTCGATCACAAGTGGATGCACCGTGCAGGGCTGCTCCACAAAGGTTTACTACCAGATGAAAGAGGAAACCACCTGCATGTTTTTCCTTTGAAAGCCACTTAATTTTGTAGCATGCATGTCAAACACTCTTCGTCCAGCTGAAAATAATCCTAAAAGGACTATTTTACACATGCGCTCATCTCTGTTCATTAATTTTGCCTGGTACCAGGCAACAGCTCAGTTCACCAGTTAACTTATTTTTTACCTCTGGTGAGTTGTCTTCTACTATATCTTTAAAGATTGCTTGTGTCTGCTCTAAAATTTTCTTTAAAAGGTTGATTCAGTCAGTTCAGTCATGTTCTACTCTTTGTGACCTCATGAACCACAGCACGCCAGGCCTCCCTGTCCATCACCAACTCCCGCAGCCTAAACAAACTCATGTGCATTGAGTCGGTGATGCCAACGAACCATCTCATCCTCTGTCGTCCCCTTCTCCTCCTGCCTTCAATCTTTCCCAGCATCAGGGTCTTTTCCAATGAGTCAGCTCTTCGCATCAGGTGGCCAAAGGATTGGAGTTTCAGCTTCAGCATCAGTCCTTCCAATGAACACCCAGGACTGATCTCCTTTAGGATAGACTGGTTCGATCTCCTCACAGTCCAAGGGATTCTCAAGAGTCTTCTCCAACACCACAGTTCAAAACCATCAATTGTTCAGCGCTCAGCTTTCTTTATAGTCCAACTCTCACATCCATGCCTTGACTAGATGGATCATTCTTGGCAAAGTAATGTCTCTGCTTTTGAATATGCTGTCTAGGTGTAAGGTCAGACCCGGGGGGCCATGATGGGCCGCCCCTCCTCTCCTTCCCTCCCGCCAGCGAGAAGGTCCCTAACGAAACTCCCGGATCCTGGGGACCAATGACAGCACACTTCGCTGGTTGCCATGACGAACCGCCCCTCCTCTCTCCAACCGGCGGGGGAAGTCCCTAACGGAGGGCGGCTCCCAGATCCCAGGGACCAATGACAGCACACTTCGCCGCTAAAGCCACCCCACCCCAGCCGCATAGAAAGACCTATCAGCCCGCGATGCCGTGAAATGGCAACCTATCCAAACCCCCATCTGCTAACACAGCCATCCCTCGCAGCTGGCATATATAAACAAACTTCTAGTGTGGTCTGGCGCATGGACTTCCTAGACCTGCCTCCTTCGGGTCAGGAACCCTGCCCAGGAGCGCTTCCCCAGTAAAGCCTGTTACACACTCTTTTGGGGTCCTGGTCGTCTTTACCTAACACTAGGTTGGTCAACTTTCCTTCCAAGGAATAAGTGTCTTTTAATTTCATGGCTACAGTCACCATCTGCAGTGATTTTGGAGCCCAAAAAATAAAGTCTGACACTGTTTCCACTGTTTCCCCATCTATTTCCCATGAAGTGATGGGACCAGATGCCATGATCTTCATTTTCTGAACGTTGAGCTTTAAGCCAGTCTTTTCACTCTCCTCTTTCACTTTCATCAAGAGGCTTTTTAGTTTGTCTTCACTTTCTGCCATAAGGGTGGTGTCATCTGCATATCTGAGGTTATTCATATTTCTCCCTACAAGCTTGACTCCAGCTTGTGCTTCTTCCAGTCCAGCATTTCTCATGATGTACTCTGCATAGAAGTTAAATAAGCAGGGTGACAGTATACAGCCTAGATGTACTCCTTTTCCTCTCTGGAACCAGTCTGTTGTTCCATGTCCAGTTCTGACTGTTGCTTTCTGACCTGCATACATGTTTCTCAAGAGGCAGGTCAGGTGGTCTGGTATTCCCATCTCTTTCAGAATTTTCCACAGTTTATTG
>SJYC01059285.1:0-18335 GCA_006408675.1 Madoqua kirkii
ATGCAGAGCCCTCAGGAGGAGGGGTGAGCCTTGAGTTCGCTCATTTTCCCCAAGTGGCAAATGAGATGATTTGGGGTTGTACAAGGATGTATGTTTCAGAACGTTCATCATCTCACTCTACATTCATCATTTACAACAAAGCTTCAATTGTGGCAGCTTTTTTCCTGTTTCCTTTTAAAAGATATTTAAATAAGGGAAAGAAAAAAGATAAGTATGTTAAAAAAAAAAGCATTTAGCAAAAATGGTACCAATGTCACCTAAAGTTGGGGAATACTGCCCCGGGGAGCTCAGCTGAGGACCTTCTCCCCAGCTCTCTCCTTCTCAACAGACCCCACTGAGCACAATCAGCAAGGGGTGGTGGGAGGGCTTCCTTAGAGCAGGAGCAAAGCCATTTGCCACTCTGGCTGCACACAGACCAGGTGGGGGTGATACTGCCTGCTTACCAAGAGAGCCCCGGAATTAATGGAACCACAGCTGTGACCGGGGAGCCCTAAGATGCAGGATGCTCACAGGGAGACCATTCTGTCCTGGAACTCTGGAATCCACAGAAAGTCGCGGAAGCCTGGGTGCCCCTCCTCCCCTAGATGCTCATGCTCCCTGGATCTGAGTGCTTCCACTGTTCCTCTTCAACTCACAGTCAATCATCTGCACAGTCCCCCCATCCCCAGCCTCTTTCGGGAAGGGAACATCCCCTTCACCTTCACTCTAACTGGTCACCAGGGGACGTCTCCCCCTGCAGCCCTCTCAAGAAGGGACTGTGTTTCCCCACACCCCGCATCCCATCGTCCCGGGAGGTCGGTGGACACTCTCGTGCTTCCATCCAACTTTATACCACTTCTCATCTGCCCTCTCTAAACGCCCCACGTGAAGACGACAACTTCAGATCTTACCGTTAACCCATCCTTCTCCCAGGCAATTCACCTCACCTACATCCCTGACTCCTTGAACATCCTGGGTTTTGTTCACAGCCATCTGCTCCCAGGCTACAGAACTTCTGCCATGAACCTTGGTCATTATATCAGTGACAGATGGTCCCTCCAATGCCCTGACCGTTCTTCGACTTCTGTCCTGGTTCCTTCCTCACCCAACGGGAAAACCATGGGCAATCATTACAGCCATCCCCTTACATGCAACCCCAAATCTCTTCGTCCTGCTCTTGAAATTTCCTCGACTAAGCTAAACCACAGCCTTGGTTAAATCCAACTGTCTGCTTACTCTGGCCTGCAGCTGCCTAGCAGGATGGGCTGCAGGAACACACACCACCACATGGCTGCTGGGTCCTATTTCAGTCACCATTTCAGTCACCTATTTCACCATTCTGAAGTCAGCCAGGATGTCTCCCACCAGTTAGTTAAACCACATTTCCCAACTCCATCCACTCTCCCATGCTCCCAGATGAAAGTTTTCTAATCAGTTTACTCCATCTCTCTCCTCGAGCCTTCATCACCTGCACTGCCCTTGCCCTTCGTACCTTTCTCAACACAGCAGCCAAAGCGATCTTGTGAAAAACTGCTCGATGGAGCCATTTCTTTGCTCAAATGGGACATCCTCTCAAGGAGTCCCATCTCGCTCAAGGCACAAGTTCAAGTTCTGCTGACCTCAAGGACCTCTACAATCTGTCTCCTCACTGGCCTTGTGACTGCACTCTCCCTTGCTCGCTCTGCCTTCCTTGCTTTCCTGGAATCCATCAAACATGCTACATGGTAAATGTGGCCTCAGGAAGCACATGTGTGATTTTTCCTTTTTCTAGAATGCTCTTTCCATATGACTAGCTCCAGCATGTCCTTCAAGTCTTTGCTTAAAAACTCACTTTCTGTGATGCCTCCTCTGGATATACCACCGCAGCCCCCCACTCCTTATTCCCCATCTCCACAATACTTACTCCTCATATTTTTCTACTAAGCATGTCTTCCTACCTAACCTGGTACAGTCATGAACCTTTCAGATCCTGTGGGTTGGGTTCCACAGTAAAGTCTATATTGCAATAAAGTCAGTCACATGACTAAACAGACATGCCTTCAAACAAGACATATGGATGGCCAACAAACACATGAAAAGATGCTCAACATCACTAATTTTTACAGAAATGCAAATCAAAACCACCATGAGGTTATCACCTCACACTGGTCAGAATGGCCATCACCAAAAATCTACAAACGATAAATGCTAGAGAGGGTATGAGGAAAAGGAAACCTTCTTGCAATATCTGTGGGAAGGTAAACTACTACAGCCACTATGGAGAACAGTATGGAGTTACCTTAAAAACTAAAAACAGAACTACCGTGTGATCCAGCAGTCCCACACCTGGGCATCTACCCTGAGAAAACCATAATTCAAAAACACACCAATGTTCACTGCAACACTATTTACACCAGCCAGGACATGGAAGCAACCTATATACCCATGAACAGATGACTGTATAAAGAAGATGCGTTACAACTGCATAGTGGAATATTACTCAGCCTTAAAAAGGAACGAAGTGGGGTCATTTAGAGAGACATGGATGGACCCAGAGTCTGTTATACAGAGTGAAGCAAGTCAGAAAGAGAAAACCAAATAACATATATTGATGCATATATGTGGAATGTAGAAAAATGGTACAGATGAACCTATCTGCAGGGCAGGAATTGGAGAGCAGACGTGTGGACATGGGAGTGGGGAGGGGAAGGTGGGACAAACTCAGAGAGTAGCATTCACACATACGCACTACCACGCATAAAACAGATAACCAGCGGGGAGCTGCTGTCTACACACAAGGAGCTCAGCTCGGCGCTCTGTGGTGACCTAGAGGGGTGCGGACGGGGGTGGGCGGGAGGCAGGTCCAAGAGGAAGGGGGTAAATACATATGCACAGAGCTGATTCACTTCGTTATACAGGAGAAACACAACATTGTAAAGCAATTATATTCCAGTTTAAAAAAAAGGGAGTCACACAAATTTTTAGTTTCTCAATACATATAAAAGTTACGTTTTTATTACACTGCTGCTGCTGCTGCTAAGTCGCTTCAGTCGTGTCCGACTCTGTGCGACCCCATAGACAGCAGCCCACCAGGCTCCCCCGTTCCTGGGATTCTCCAGGCAAGAACACTGGAGTGGGTTGCCATTTCCTTCTCCAATGCATGAAAGTGAAAAGGGAAAGTGAAGTTGCTCAGTCGTGTCCGACTCTTAGCGACCCCATGGACTGCAGCCCATCAGGCTCCTCTGTCCATGGGATTTTCCAGGCAAGAGTACTGGAGTGGGTTGCACTGCAGTCTATTAAATGTGTAATATATTACATCTAAGAAAACAATGTACATACATTAATCATAAATACTTTACTGCTGAAAAATGCTAACCTTCATCAAATGACTTACAAGTTGCCACAAACCTTCCATGTAACAGAACAAAACAAAAAAACCCTCAGTATCTAGGAAGGGCAATAAAACGAGATGTGCCTGTATACATTTACTTAGACGTCTCGCTTCTGGCTCTCTTCCCGGCTGGAGTAAGCCCCAGGAGATCTGGGATTTCTAGCTGCTCTTCACCACACCTGAGAAAAGTACCCGATGCAGCGTGAGCACCCTGAGGAAGAGCTGGAGGGCAGAGCCTCAGGATGGGCTGATCTCAAACGTCCTCAGGCTCAGCAGCAATGAGCAAGCAGGGCCTGTCTCCCTCTCTCTGGTGGAAGAGACGGCCTTAAGCACAATCGGGATGTGAATGTGGATGTGGATGACTGGACACCAGCTTGCGTGACTCTGGCCTGCAGCCTCTTCCTCCTCATTGACTTCACAGCTCATTAAGTCAGACTGTATTTTGAAACCTCTAACTAAAGAAACAGCTACTTCAAATCTACCTCCTAATTTGGGCTGCATCCCTCCTTTCCACAGTGGCCCCAGAACAAGGCCTTTGTAAGGGACAGCAGTTTCTCTAACAACTTGCATGTACCAGATCCTCAGGAGGACAGGCACGGATGAGTGATTCCCTGGGCAGCAGAATCACGGTGTTTGGGCACAAGATGGTAAGACAGCAAGAGAACGAAAAATCCCCGGGAGAGCCCCCCGACCCAAAGCACCCAGTGCACGCCCCTCTGCTTCTTGGTATCAGCCCCCAGGGCTCACGACTGGAGGCAAGTGCTGCCACGGCAAGCTGCGAAGCTGGGAGGAGACTGAGATGACACTCCCTCACACCCTGATCAGAGCAGGTGTCACAGGACATGAGCTGCAGAATTAATCTCTGCCTAATCAAGGGCAGGAGGAGAAGGGGACGACCAAGGATGAGATGGCTGGATGGCATCACGGACTCGATGGACGTTGAGTCTGGGTGAACTCCGGGAGATGGTGATGGACAGGGAGGCCTGGCGTGCTGCGATTCATGGGGTTGCGAAGAGTCGGACATGACTGAGCAACTGAACGGAACTGAACTGAATCAATTTATCTAACCAACAGTAATTACATTGACATCTGTCTCTCTGTCCTACAAGATGTAAGCCCTCTAAGAGAATGGGCCTTTGGTAGTAGCTGGGGTGGTGGTAGAGGGGCTCTCACTGAAGAATAAATTTATTGAACTACTACTGTGTGTTGGCAGTAGGCTAGTGGTTTTCTGAGCGATGTCCTTACGGTTATCCTGCTTTTCGAAGAAGGGACGACTCCACTATCTTGGCCCCATTAACTCTCTTCTGGTGGGTTCTCTGAATCAAAGACTATTTTCATTACTCACACAATAGTATCTTTTTTGTTTTGTTTTCTCTGAGACTAGGGTGCATTCTCGATGTATTTGTAACCCAAGTTTATACTGAGGCGTACAGAGACTTCTACATTCTTTACCCTTGGTTTTCACCTGAATCCAAGTTAACACAGGGATTACAAAGATTGACTTCCCGCTTTGTACATAAAACACTTAAATCTTCCCCTTATCTGTCAACATGCAAACAAGATGTGCACAGTGGCAGTGAGTGAGGACTACTGTGAGCACCATGGAACAGTGGCCGCCTCCCTGCAGGAAAAGAGTCACGTCCCTTTCCTGTGATGAGGACACATTCATGCCTAGAGCTGGGGAAATAGTGCCTGTGAAATTCAGGGAAACCCAACAGAAGGGAGAAACAGCCAGTAAAGTCCTATTCTGCCCCAAATTAAAACTGGGCCTGGGGTGAGGGGCTGGCACAGAGGGGAGGGGCAGACGACCAGCACACCAGACACGTCAGGTCAAAACACACAACTATCCTCTTCCACGCTGAGGACGCTGGGCATCCATGCTGCGTGTCTTTGAGAAGCCAATTCATTACTTCTTTCTCATTGAACAGGTCTGCAGATACAAATCCATCTTTTCTGGGCCGTAAAACGATCAAGCGCAACTTAAACACCATAAATGTGTCCACAAGATGAACTGCGTTCACTTATGAACAATTCTCAATTGAGTGCTTTCCACAAATTTATGTTATATACATATTTTGCTGGTTTAAGGATTGTCGGTTTCAGGATCTGTCATCAGTATTTATTTTTTTGTGTATATCCGTCTGTGTAAGAGGAGAATCAACAGTTTTTCATTCAAAGAAAAATGCTCTAACTGGCCCCAAGTAAATAAGCAGTTACTCACAGAGATCTCCTCAGCAATATTTATCTTTAAATAACGTTTGGAGGAGCTGCATCAAGTATATACAAATGAAATTCCTTGTATTCAGTAACAGTTCACAGGAAATGGTCTAATACGACCCCAATACATACTAAAACAAAATTTATTAGATTTCTGAAAAATACAGTCTTACATAGTAACGTAACTATGAACATGCTTGAGGAAATATGAACATATTACAAATATTTCAATCTGTATAACAGCAAGCATTAATACATTAATTAAATTCTCCTGAAACACCAAACAGAACTGCCTAGGAAGCGGGAGGAGAAGCCAGATCCCCTTCATCAGTCGGCCACACGGGCCTCCTCACCCTGGTCCACCTCTAGGTCGGCCTAGGCTTTCCGAGAACACTCGGCCCACTGTGCTGGATTTCCAACGGGGATGCTCAACCCGTGTGTGCTGCATCTGCTATCTGCCTCTGCTGCGATGCCCCAGCCTCTCACGGTCTCCCAGCCCTTCTCCTCCGATCACTCACCGAGAGCCAGGCCCAACCCCAGGTCACTCTTCCTGCCCCCAGCTCTCTGGCTCCCTAGACCTTCTGGTGGAGCCCCGTCGGAATAATCCCCTTCCCTCCTGTGTGCTGCCCAGCACTGCTGCAGACAGTGCCACAGCCCCTCCACAGAAAGGCAGGAAACACCGACCCTACACGCGTGCTATCTTAACTCTGCACCCCAGTACTCTTGGGCTTCCCTTGTGGCTCAGCTGGTAGAGAATTCGCCTGCAATGTGGGAGACCTGGGTTCAACCCTGGGTTGGGAAGATCCCGTGGAGAAGGGAAAGGCTATCTATTTCAGTATTCTGTCCTGGAGAATTCCACGGAGTATAGCCCACGGGGTCCCAAAGAGTCGGACACGACTGAGCGACTTTCACGTCTTACCTCTGCAGTCACTCCTACATGGAAATCCTTCTAAATTACACTTTCTGTGAAGAGAATTTCTAAATGTTCTATATTTTCAATTCTCACAGACAGTGATATTTTACTGAGATGACTAGGGTCACCCAAGCCCAGCTTCTGAGCAGTCGCTTCGCCCATCTAAGAAAGATGCTGTTGCTACCGTCTTCCCCCCTCCCTTCAGCTTCCCTTCATCAGCCTCCTAGGCTGCTTCTGCCTGAAAGCAGCTACCCCCCAGGGCCGACCTCAAGCAGTACTACTTCCTGTTACTAAAGCAAAGCATCATCTGAGCTCATCTGCACATGGGCGTGTCCCAGCGCCCTGCTCCCTCTCACTCCCACGTGGGAACAGAAAAGTTCCCGGGTGCCCTTCAAGACCCCCCTTGGTCTGTACTCTTTCTCCCACTTCACTAACCTTACAGGATGGGAACCGATTACTCAGCTCTTCTGTTCCTCAATGTGTTGATACTTCTGCTGCTGCTGCTGCTGCTGCTGCTGCTGCTGCTAAGTCGCTTCAGTCGTGTCCAACTCTGTGCAACCCAGAGACAGCAGCCCACCAGGCTCCCCCGTCCCTGGGATTCTCCAGGCAAGAACACTGGAGTGGGTTGCCATTTCCTTCTCCAAAGCATGAAAGTGAAAAGGGAAAGTGAAGTCGCCCAGTCGTGTCCGACTCTTCGCGACCCCATGGACTGCAGCCTTCCAGGCTCCTCCGTCCACGGGATCTTCCAGGCAAGAGTACCTCAAGTACACTCTTTAAAAAAAAGTGTCACGGGTACCAAATAAATACCTCTTAAATAATAAGTGGATGAATAATAGACAGTGGAGCCCAAAGTCTCTTTGTTACACACTTTTCTGTGATTTCCCCATTTCCCTTTTCTATCTTGAACTGTGGGCAGTAGAATGATCTGCCATCTCTGATTTACCTATAAATGTCTAAAGCTTTTGGACAACAGGTGCTAGAGGAGATAAGAAGTAAAGAAATCATAAATTTTTTTTTAAAAATGTCATTCACCAGATTCCTTTGGAGAGAGGAGCCTTGGTTTAGTGATAAATGATTTGGGAATAAGAATGAGCACAGGTAGGTGAGAAAGAACTAAAAAGAAAACACATCAAGAAACAAGAGGTGGTCTCTGAACTGCCTTTAAAGGGTGGGTTCTATTAACTGAGGAGGCTTTTGTTTCTGAACATCATGTCTCTGTGTATGCAGGCAAGTGTGGGGATACAGGCCAAGAAAGGGGGTTGAAGCTGACACCTTCCACCCTCAGCAGGGGTGGGAAAGCAGCAGGGGCCATCTAGGAAAGAGGGGACGCTGGTACTTTGGGGAGAACCTAACTGTCTAAAAGGGGTATTTTCTGTTATTTTCTCTGAGATGTACAACATTCTTCCTCCTCTGGCTCCCTGGGGAATCTGCAACAAACCTGATGTACTTTTCTTTCTAGGGACCCAAAGGAGTGCTGAGCTCTCAACCCAGTGGACAAGAAGGAAACGACACTGTGTCAGCAACTGTCCAGGGTACTGGAGGCGGAGGGAGGGCCACCTGAACCGTGTCCTCTGGCCACATCTTGAGTTCCTGAGCTGAGCTCGCAGCCCCTCCACTGCAGTGTCTCTGTGAACTTGAACTAGAGCTCCACCAACTACAGAAATCCCATCTCCTCTGCACCTGTGGGAACAGGACGGGCCCTGGCGGAGACAGTCTTAGAGGCAGCACAGTGTGTGGGGAGAGGGAGGTCTAAGGTCCAACCCTAGATTGACCCCCGCCTGCTGATAATGTGGAAGGGAGGCTATTGGGATTAGAGAATGAAGATGCCAGAAAGCCATGCAGATATAATGTCGCTCTGCTTTGTTATGCGGGAAGTGCCCCAGACATTCCCTGTGTGGATGCATCACCAGCAAGTAAAGAACGTGCCTCGGAGCTTCTGGCTCCTGGACCTTGTCTGAACCCAGTGCACCAGGCAGACAGGAGCCTGGCAGCCCACTGCTGGTTACAGAGCACTCTGCACGGCAGGATGTGGTGCAAAATCAAACCAGGCTTTGGAGCTGGCCCAAACTTCAGCCTTCTGCAATAACCAGAAGGAATGCACCTTCAAAATAAGGATAATACCATTCATCTCAATATACTTAACTTTATATGGAGAAGGAAATGGCAACCCACTCCAGTACTCCTGCCTGGAGAATCCCAGGGACAGGGGAGCCTAGTAAGCTGCCATCTATGGGGTTGCACAGAGTTGGACACAACTGAAGCGACTTAGCAGCAGCAGCAGCATCATATGGTAAGTTGAAAGTAAATTTGAAAGAATGTCGAAAGATTGGAATATTCTGATGAGATGGATGCCTTTCAAATCCAAGATCATTATTAAGGAGTACTTCTCCCTTCCCTAACACCTCTGAAACAGGTGAGCAACAGGCAGGATTGTTCTACCTTAAAATTGTGGTAAATTGGGAGAATGACAGCCTAAACAATGTTCCTTCAAATTACTCAGATATTCAGAGGCAAAGCACCAAATGCAAATTATCCAGTAGTCATCACTGGACAATGGAAAATGAAAGGCTCTGGACTGTCAGACCTGGATCCTGACTGCAGCCCAGTCACTAATTAGCTGTATGACTCTGGTGAAATTATACAACTCCTCCAGCCTTAGTTTTTCCATCTGCAAAATGGACTCCTCAGTTCAATTCAGTCGCTCAGTTGTGTCCGACTCTTTGTGACCCCATGAATTGCAGCACGCCAGGCATCCCTGTCCATCACCAACTCCCGGAGTTCACTCAAACTCACATCCATTGAGTCACTGATGCCATCCAGCCATCTCATCCTCTGTCGTCCCCTTCTCCTCCTGCCCCTAATCTCTCCCAGCATCAGGGTCTTTCCCAATGAGTCAACTCTTCGCATGAGGTGGCCAAAGTACTGGAGTTTCAGCCTCAGCATCAGTCCTTCCAATGAACACCCAGGACTGATCTCCCTGCAGTGTAAGGGACTTTCAAGAGGAGTCTTCTCCAACACCACACTTCAAAAGCATCAATTCTTTGGTGCTCAGCCTTCTTCAGAGTCCAACTCTCACATCCATACATGACCACTGGAAAAACGATAGCCTTGACTAGATGGACCTTTGTTGGCAAAGTAATGTCTCTGCTTTATAATATGCTGTCTAGGTTGGTCATAACTTTTCTTCCAAGGAGTAAGCGTCTTTTAATTTCATGGCTGCAATCACCATCTGTAGTGATTTTGGAGCCCCCCAAATCCTAACCTATAGCAAACACCTAACCTATAGCTAACACCTAACCTATAGCTGAACTAAACAAAATGAAGCAACCAGCAGAGTGTTGGGCACTCAGTACACAGTAACTGCTGCGCCCAGGGTCACCTTACTGAAAAAACCCTTTTATTACACATACTGAAAGGCCAGGGCACCTGTGGACAGCAACTGCAAAAAGGCAGTTCAAACCATTTTGTGATTTCTTTTAAAACAAATTTTATTCTAGGAAGAGATGTAAAACTTCCCAAATTCTGAAATGAAGAAATATTAATAGAATCTTATAGCACAAAAACAAATTTGAAATGGAAACTCAAGATAGGATCACAAGGTGATAACTGCTTTTCCTCTGGGCTTATGAATCAATTTCATCAATTCTTCATCATTTCTCATGCGTGCAGTATTGCCTTAGTGAAGACAAACAACTGCCCAAGTAAAAACAACATGAAAGATGAGTTGTTTTGTATTAAAACAGGGGACAGGAAAGATGTTTATTCTTTTTTTTTTTAAGTGAAAGACAACATTCTCAAAGAGATGAGAGGCATGCTTTAAAAAAAATTCAGGATAATATATGATTCTTTTAAGTCCTAATTTTATTTCTTCCAGTTTATATTTACGTTTGAAAATAGTTCACACACTAACTAGTTGAATCTAGATGAACCACAGCTCATGCGACTGCCCATCCATCTCACCTCTGTGAATACACATGCAGGGAGATCATCTATCAGTTACTAATAAGCAGAGATTCAGATGCCAACACACAAATCCTTCTCAACATTTATATTCTACCAAGTCAGGGGTGTTTCTAGAAGATGTATGTGTGCATAGTGTATCTAACAGACCGGAATGGCTCTTATTTCTGTTCTGCCAAATAAAGAGATATTCCCCTGACTCTAAATGTGATTTCTTCAGCTCCCAAACTGCACATTTTCTGGGCATTTCTCCTGGCAGGTCTATCCACTATCAAATTCTCCTAGTCTGTCAACACTTTAACAGCCCCAGTTCACAGAGTGCACGTGGCCAGGCCTAGCCTTCATGATGAAAGTTAAAGTGCAAACAGGAATGATGGTGACGCTCAGAAACAAGCGAGGCTGTGGAAACGGTCCCCGTGTGGGGGCAGCACTAAGATGTGGCCTCAACTTCCAGAACATGCAGGCAGCAATGACACCTCGGGGGTCCGTGAGGACGCGTGAGCACAGGAACCTGAGTGGCTGGCTCTGATCCCACGGGCATTCGGTGCCTCGATCTACCTAGTTACGGGCTTGCCAGCTGGCGCTAGTGGTAAACAATCCACCTGCCAAAGCAGAAGACCTAAGTGACTCGGGTTTCATCCCTGGGTGGGGAAGATCCCCTAGAGAAGGGAATGGCAACCCACCCCAGTATCCTTGCCTGGAAAATCCTATGGACAGAGGAGCCTGGTAGGCTACAGTCCATGGGGTCACAAAGAACCGGACATGACTGAAGTGATGTGGCGCTCTACATAGTAGCTCTGTGGCCTCGGGCAAGTCACTTAAGAGCTCATCAAATGTAAACAGCACCCCATTTCTGGTACATTTTCCACAGCTGGGAAGTGTCTTCAAAGTGCCTGGGACCAAGCAGACGCCTGATACGTGTTAGTGTCCAAACCTAAAGCAAGGCTGCAGACTCAGTCGCCTGCAGGAAGCAAACTCCAAGAGGCCCTGTGGGTGTAGAAACAGGGAGCACAGCGGGGACCCGCAGACCACCGGGCACATTCAGTTCCAGGGGATGGACGGAGCCCGACAGGGGCTGAGCACAGCCAGGAGATAAGAGTGAGGCTGGTGAGATGCAGGCAAATCGCACAGAATGTGTCAGAACAGCTGAGTAAGCAAGCAGCATGCGAGAAATGGCAAAACTCATAAGACGTGCTAAATATAGGCCCATCACCTGTAAGACAGGCCGAAGATGGAAGAAACCAACGTGATAGAACAGTAAGAGTGGCAGAGATAGAAAGTGCTGAGCTGTGATCGTGTCCACTTTGAGCCGGCTCGTGCAGGCCATGTGACAGTCATCTGCAGGGCGGCCCATTCCCAGCCTGGCCCTGGGGAAGGGCTGCAGCCTCAGGGCTGCACAGGCTGATGAAGGTCCATGGAGCGCGCACCTGCGGGGGCGGTGGGGGGAGGTGGGGGAAGACCAGAGCTAAACACCAGAAGGAACGAGAAAAGAAAGTGGGAGTATGGCTGTGACACCTGCTATGGCCAGCAGGTAAGGGGCTGAGTGGGGTGGGGTGAGGTTATTTCCAGTTTTACAGGAATAAAAACCCTCAGGAAACAAAGTGTTATTAAAAAAAAAATACCAGTGTTAGGTCATTTCTTTATATGATCATGTTAACGTGTAAGGTAGGCAATTTAAAACTATGCTGGAAACCTTGCCTTGTTTCTGCAACATAAGAGTATGACTGCCTCTGTTAGCCATAACCACGGATTCTGTATCGTGCTGAAACGCAGCTGAAAAATTAAATTCCACCCAGTCTGGTCCTAGCTAACTGAGGATGGCAAGTATAATACAGGGTAACTGATTTCATGTGTCAATCACTGAAAAACAGTGGAAGCAAGAGTTTTAAGTTGACTTGCTGTGGTCTTGGAGAAGGCAATGGCACCTCACTCCAGTGCTCTCACCTGAAAAATCCCATGGGCGGAGGAGCCTGGTGGGCTGCAGTCCATGGGGTGGCGAAGAGTTGGACATGACTGAGTGACTTCAGTTTCACTTTTCATTTTCATGCCTTAGAGAAGGAAATGGCAACCCACTCCAGTGTTCTTGTCTGGAGAATCCCAGGGACAGGGAAGCCTGGTGGGCTGCCGTCTACGGGGTTGCACAGAGTCAGACACGACTGAGCAGCAGCAGCTGTGGTCTAGGCAGTGGGGGAACTTGTGATGGCTGCAGCTACATGTTGGTGCAAAAGTAACTGCAGTTTTGTACCGTTGAACTCTGCTATTTGATATTGGAATACATTCTTAAACAAATGTGGTAATGTTATACATCATTTTAATGTGAGTTTCTCACTTTATGTTTTTTGCTAATGACATATTACTTGCTGTGTATTTTATCTTTAGACTATGGAAATGATGTTAGACAAAAGCAAATTTGAGCAATTTTCTTACTTGAGTTCAAAATGGGTCGTAAAGCCCCAGAGACAACTCGCAACATCCACAACACTTTCGGTCCAGGAACTGCTGAAGAACAGACAGTGTGGTGGTGGTTAAAGAAGTTTTACAAAGGACACGAGAGCCTTGAAGATGAGGAGCGCAGCAGCCAGCCATCAGAAGTTGACATGACCAACTGAGAGCCATCATTGAAGCTGATCTTACAGCTACAGGAGAAGGTGCTGAAGAAATCAAGATTGACCATATCATCGTCATTCGGCATTTGAAGCAAAGTGCGAAGGTGAAAAAGCTCAGTAAGTGGAGGCCTCGTCAGCTGACCAAAAATCAATAAAAGTGGGTTTTATACGACAACCGGTGACAACTAGCTCAGTGGCTGGACCAAGAAGCAGCTCCAAAGCAGTACCCAATCCCACACATGCACTCAAAAAGGTCATGGCCACTGTCAGCTTTCTGAATCCCAGCAAAACAATTACATCTAAGAAGTATGCTCGGCAAATCAATGAGATGCACAAACCGTAACACCTGCAGCCAGTACTGGTCAACAAAACGGGCCCAGTTCTTCTCCACCACAACACCCTGACCGCACGTCACACAAGCAATGCTTCAAAAGTTAAACGAACTGGGCTACGAAGTTTTGCCTCATCCCCCACATTCACCTGACCTCTCACCAGCCGCCGGTGAGATGCTAACTTCTTCAAGCATCTCAACAACGTTTTGTAGGGAAAGCACTTCCACAACCAGCAGGAGGCAGAAAATGCTTTCCAAGAGTTCATCAAATCCCGAGGCATGGATTTTTATGCTACAGGAATCAACAAACTTATTTCTCATTGGCCAAGATGTGTTGCCTAATCATTCCTATTTTGATTCGTGAAGATGTGTTTGAGCCTCCTTGAAATAAATTGACAGTTCGCGGTCCGAAACTGCAATTACATTTGCACCAAGCTACTTCGTCCAGCTGACCAGCCCGCCACAGCCAGTGGAGCGCAGCACACTAGGAGCTCTTCGCCAGGAGGAGGCAGGCTGCACACCCACAGCCTGTCTGCCGCTGACAGCAGCTGGCGGGATGCACACCTCTCGGCATACACGCATACACAGCTCCAGAAAGAATGCGCTACTGGGAGACACTGGCAAGTCTGACTTCACCCGATGATGTCTTCACCCAGGGCTTTCCAGGCATGTGTCCTTCAAGGTCAATAAAATAAGGGTGTGTGTGTGGGGGGGGGGGGTGACATGGAGATGACAGCTTCCTGTGTGGTCAGATGAGAACATCAAAACAGATACTGTGACGCAGCCACACAGTGGGATGCTGTTAAGCAACAAGAGGCAACAAACTCCTGTTAAACTGTATGGATGCATCTCTAAAAGGCTTCTGAGAGGAAGCAGCCAGACACAAGAGTGAATGCCTCTGGTCCACACATCCCCTCCACACACCACAACAGACCCGAGGAATCTATAATTACAGACAGCAGATCAGTGTTTGCCTGGGGTGTTAGAAAATTTCTAGAGTGAATGAGAAGTTCTAAATCTTGACTGGGGTGCTTGAATTGGGTGTACATATATGTCAAAGCTCATCAAACTATACTTAAAATGGGGTATTTCACTGGGTGTAAATAATGGCTAAACGAAGTTGATTCAAAAAATTACAAATTTGACCAAAACCCCAAAACCTTATACATATCCATTCTCACAGTTAGTTTATAAAAGTTGTTTTTAGTCTCCCAAATAAAGAAGATATAAACGTCATTTTGAATTAAAAACTTTTTTTTTCCCCTCATTTTAAAGTTCAGTGATGGGAAGTTCCTCAGGATGCCTTGTGGACCAGATGATGAGCGTTTTGGCCCCCTCTCTGCCCATAGGTCCCCGGCTCTGCAGCCAACCTCAAATATTCCTTTAACAAGGAGCATCACTGCTTCGTTTGGCAATGAAGAGACCATGTTGGAGAGCTGGAGTGATCGGACTCGAGGTGAAAATGGACAGGAAAGTGGAATGTAAGTAACTAATCAGTTCTATCTACAGCAGAGTGGGCGGGAAGGTAGGAAGTGGAGGACGGGAAGGAGGAGGGAGAAGCTGAGAGACATGCTCTCCACAGTTGTCACTCTGCACACACTGGTGTCCTCCTGGCCTCTAGGGGACCTGCCACTTCAACCACTGGGGACACACGCTCAGAGGCCCTGTACCTGAGTAGCTCGGCCCCTTAAATGAGGCTGATATAAAATATATGTTCATATTACATATTATATCATATATAAGGAGATCTAAGACTAAACATATTCTTTTCAAAAAATAGTTATTTTTACCTTTTCTTTTTAAAACTATTGGTTCACCAAGACAATTTAGTAGCAGCCAAAATATTACCCTAAGTGTGATGACCTGTTCTGGAAAACACTGCCTATGCATGAAATATGGATGTGAAAGCTGGACTGTGAAGAAGGCTGAGAGCCGAAGAATTGATGCTTTTGAACTGTGGTGTTGGAGAAGACTCTTGAGAGTCCCTTGGACTGCAAGGAGATCCAACCAGTCCATTCTAAAGGAGATCAGCCCTGGGATTTCTTTGGAAGGAATGATGCTAAAGCTGAAACTTCAGTACTTTGGCCACCTCATGCGAAGAGTTGACTCATTGGAAAAGACTCTGATGCTGGGAGGGATTGGGGGCAGGAGGAGAAGGCGACGACAGAGGATGAGATGGCTGGATGGCATCACCAACTCGATGGACGTGAGTCTGAGTGAACTCCGGGAGATGGTGATGGACAGGGAGGCCTGGCATGCTGCGATTCATGGGGTCGCAAAGAGTCGGACATGACTGAGCGACTGAACTGACTGACTGACTGATGCATGAAGTGAAGTGATGGAAGGAAATGGTGGCTGCTGTTGTTCAGTCCCTCAGTTATGTCCACTCTTTGCAACCCCACAGAGTGCAGCACACCAGGCTTCCCTGTCCTTCACCAACTCAACTCCCGGAGCTTGCTCAAACTCATGTCTGCTGAGTCGCTGATGCCATCCAACCATCTCATCCTGTGTCATACCTTTCTCCTCCTGCCCTCAATCTTTCCCAGCATGAAGATCTTTTCCAATGAGTCAGCTCTTTGCATCAGGTGGCCAAAGAACTGGAGCTTCAGCATCAGTCTCTCCAGTGAATATTGGAACCTGATTTCCTTTAGCATTGACTCTCCAGGCAAGAAGCTGGAGTGGGGCGCCATCTCCCCCTCCGGCAGGTCTTCCCCGCCCAGGCACTGCACCTGTGTCTCCTGTGCCTCTTGCACTGTGCAGGGCAGGTTCCTCACCACTGGTGCCTCCAGGGACACCCAGGAAACGGTGAGCATAGTTCATTCTCAAACTAGAACACTGAGGGAAAAAACAACAACAAAACCCGAACAGTCACAAAGATGAAAGTCACTAAGGGATTTCCAAGAGTAAAATCTCACTCGTTCTCAACATCTTATCCAGCACTTAGAATGTGGCCAGCCCCATTCCAAGCCTTTCACAGACAAAAGCTCTTACAGTCCTCAAACCAAGCCAGCCCACAGGCTCCCTCAGCCCCATTTCACAGATGAGGCATGGCGAGGTTACCCGGAGGGGGAATACCCACCCCCCAGCACTTCTCCAGCAGCTCTGCTTCTACTGGAGCCCAGATACTTTTGTCTGTCCTGCCAAGGGAGGGACAGCATATTCTCATGTTTGTGTCTAGGACCAGACCCTGATAGTGCTGTGGACAGGGTGCACCCTACAGGAACGTGAGGCCCTCAGGCCACCGCCGTGAGAATGCACAAGGCAGCCTGTGAAGAACTGGAGAGAACTGGGAATTCTCCAGGCGAATGCTAACAGTCCAGTCCTGGTGCTAGTGACGACAGCACCTGGGATGGGAACAGAAGGAAGCAGAGCAATGACATGCCTGCAGACAGGGCTTTCATCAGCTCAGAGAGCGCAGCTGGGATTCTGAAAGGCTCCAGATAGTTCATGCTTCTCTAATTTGCCTTTACAGTTGCATCACAATTTTGGCCAGATCTGCATATGGCCAGCCTGTAATCTGCTTACAATTTTCATTTAAATCAACTCAGTTAAAAAGAATTAAGTATGTTCTTTACTCATGTCTTAGGTTCTATTCACGAAATCAATCTAATAATTATACTTTATTAGCACATTTGTCCACTAAAATAAAAGAAATCTCTGTACCAACCATAATCATTACATGTCCTCCAGTGCTGTGAGTTCTGAAGAATTCTGAGTTGGTGAAAGTCACTCTTTACCCTCTAATTTAAAAATATAGAAATAACATATATAAATATGACTTACATGGAGTAACTCACAGTGAACTTTTTGGCCAATCCAACATATAACACATAGGTATGAATGGAAATTTTTCTTGTTCTTTAGTCACTAAGTAGTGTCCAGCTGGTTTGTAACCCCATGAACTATAGCCCACTAGGCTCCTCTGTCCATAGGATTTCCCAGGCGAGCCTACTGGAGCGGGTTGCCATTTCCTCCTCTAGGAGATAGTCCCAACCCAGGGACAGAACCTGCATCTCCTGCATTGCAGGCAGATTCTTTACGGCAGAGCTGCCAGGGAAGCCCCAATGGACCTTTGGTTTTGAACTTTTTCTTGTTCTTTAGTCACTAAGAGGTGTCCAGCTGGTTTGTAACCCCATGAACTATAGCCCACTAGGCTCCTCTGTCCATAGGATTTCCCAGGCGAGCCTACTGGAGCGGGTTGCCATTTCCTCCTCTAGGAGATAGTCCCAACCCAGGGACAGAACCTGCATCTCCTGCATTGCAGGCAGATTCTTTACGGCAGAGCTGCCAGGGAAGCCCCAATGGACCTTTGGTGCTGCTGCTGATGATGCTAAGTTGCTTCAGTCGTGTCCAACTCTGTGTGACGCTATAGACAGCAGCTCACCAGGCTCCCCCGTCCCTGGAATTCTCTAGGCAAGAACACTGGAGTGGGTTGCCATTTCCTTCTCCAGTGCATCAAAGTGAAAAGTGAAAGTGAAGTCGGTCAGTCGTGTCCAACTCTTCGCCACCCCATGGACTGCAGCCTATCAGGCTCCTCCGTCCATGGGATTCTCCAGGCAAGAGTACTAGAGTGGGGTGCCATTGCCTTCTCCTTACAGACACACAATTTCAAATGGCTGAGAAAAGAAACAGGGCAGGAATCAGGCATTAGGTCAGGGGCAGTAGAAACACTGGGTTAAGGACATGCTGGAACATTTAATAAGAAACTGCAGAATCTGGCCAAATTCCACCAGCACCACTACCACACAACAATCATGCCTTCTCAGCAGACACCACAAATATATAAATTAAGGCACAAGTATTGTTAAAAACATGGCGGAAGGGGGAGGGATAATCAGTCAGTAGAAATAAGAATCTAAAAACCTTGATTAATTAGATAAGTTACTTGCACTGTTTCTCCAGGAAGACAGAAAGAATACACATGCCTAAAGGGAGGGATCCCGCAGAGCCTGAGGGCTC
>SJYC01059288.1:0-29420 GCA_006408675.1 Madoqua kirkii
TGGATGTGAGAGTTGGACTGTGAAGAAGGCTGAGCGCTAAAGAACTGATGCTTTTGAACTGTAGTGTTGGAGAAGACTCTTGAGAGTCCCTTGACTGCAAGGAGATCCAACCAGTCCATTCTGAAGAAGATCAGCCCTGGGTGTTCTTTGGAAGGAATGATACTAAAGCTGAAACTCCAGTGCTTTCGTCACCTCATGAGAAGAGTTACTTATTGGAAAAGACTCTGATGCTGGGAGGGATTGGAGGCAGGAGGAGAAGGGGACGGCTGAGGATGAGATGGCTGGATGGCATCAGGGACTTGATGTACATGAGTCTGAGTGAACTCCGGGAGATGGTGATGGACAGGGAGGCATGGTGTGCTGTGATTCATGGGGTTGCAAAGAGTCATACATGACTGAGTGACTGAACTGAACTGAGCTGAGTTAAATTCACCAATTCCAGTCCATTTTAGTTCACTGATTCCTAGAATGTCGATGTTCACTCTCTCCATCTCCTTTTTGACTATTTCCAATTTGCCTTCCAGGTATTATTGTATTTCAACATACTAGCTTTCCACACTTTTCACCAGACTTATTAGTGTTGCTGGTAGGATCGAGTATAATTTACTTACGGGAAAAATCTCCTCAGGACTCTTGTGACACGTTGGTTATTCTGATTTTGGGAATTGCACCAGCCAGTGGGCCAGGTCACTTATACCCTGACTGATAACATTATTCCTGACTATTTTAATTTAGATTTAACTCTTGATCATTTGCCTATTTGTTAAGTTGCTTCAGTCCTGTCTAACTCTTTGTGACCCTATGGAATGTAGCTTACCTGGCTCCTCCGTCCATGTGATTCCAGGCAGGAATACTGGAGTGGGTTGACATTTCCTCCTCCAGGGGATCTTCCCAACCCAGGGATCAAACCCATGTCTCTTTTGTCTCCTGACTTGGCAGGTGGGTTCTTTGCCACTAGCACCACCTGGGAAGCCATGTATGTTTATATATACAGTTTTTGGGAGGTATGTGTGACATTGTTCTCTGAACGCAGAACGTGGGAAAGAAAACAATTCTTTGGAAGCTGCTCAGGTCTCCCTGTGGGTTACTCTGAAGCTGTATGTGCATATGAGTGTTGGCGTAGAGTAGCAGAGTATGAGCTGGGAGTTGGGTCTTTTGAATGACTGGGGTCAGCAGGAGAGGAAGCACCCATCTCTGAGTGTAGGATAGCAGACTTGACTTAAATTGCAGCTCTTTCCTTGTACATATGGAGCTTGTACTGAGTTGTGGCTGGGAAAATGTGTCTCTGAGTTGGGATTTCAATTTGACATGAGCTTCCTCTGAGGAACGCTGGCTTCCCTGGTAGCTCAGAGGATAAAGCATCTGCCTGCAATGCGGGAGACCTGGATTCTATCCTTGGGTCGGGAAGATCCCCTGGAGAAGGGAATGGCAACCCACTCCAGTATTCTTGCCTGGAGAATCCCATGGATGGAGGAGCCTGGTAGGCTCTAGACCAGGGGGTTGCAAAGAGTCTGACATGACTGAGTGACTTCAGTTTCTTTCTTTCCTTTGAGGAACAGATATTTGTAGAAATCTGTCTTCTTCCTTCTCCTTCTCATTTCTCTTTCCTGCACGGGTATTGGAGATGGTCACTGAGAAGGCAGGACCTCTGGTTGTTCTGTGAGTTGAACCCAGGCAGTTGGAGGCTCCTACTAGACCAGGGGGTTGCAAAGAGTCTGACATGACTGAGTGACTTCAGTTTCTTTCTTTCCTTTGAGGAACAGATATTTGTAGAAATCTGTCTTCTTCCTTCTCCTTCTCATTTCTCTTTCCTGCACGGGTATTGGAGATGGTCACTGAGAAGGCAGGACCTCTGGTTGTTCTGTGAGTTGAACCCAGGCAGTTGGAGGCTCCTCACCCTATTCTCTGATTTTGGAATGTAAGTTCCACCCACTGCTCTTAATACTAAGAGCTGTTTCAGAGACATAGCCTTGAGAGAGTAGATATTGTTGAGACCATCTGGATGAAACATATGACTAAATCCACTGAATGCCTCTGTATAAACTTTGAAGATCTGGCCAGTGGGGATGGAGATCCACTCATCTCTCAGTGATCCAGGACAAGCCTAATAAGTAAGTTCTCTTGCTTATTAAACTTCCCACGTACCGATCTAGAGTCTTCTGTCCCTTTCTTTGGTCTCTCCTTGTCCTCTGTGTACAAGAGCATTTGTGACCCAACAGCAGGTAGTGTTGGGGAGCAACATTTGCCACCCCAAATGTCTCTTTGGCATGGGGATTCTTTTGAGCGGGGAAAACAGTCAAGAAACAAAAGACTCAGGAAGCTTTTCTTTTTAAGCATCCCCAACCCCCAGCCCCAGCTGGCTAAGGAATTTAGATAAAGGAGCTGCTTCTGGAACAGAGCTATCACCAGAGACCTCCAAACACTGTGGGTGAGGCTTTGTGGGTTGAAACTGTAGGCCAGCCTTCGATCAGGGTTCACTCTGTGTCTCCCCTGTCTCTGCCAAACATTTGCTTTTCTATTTTCATGTTAGTTGCTTTCCTGCCCTTTAAAGGTGCAAATTGAAACCCCGAACGTCCTCTTTTCTCTGTAGCTGAAGATGGTGAGAATTTGGGCCATTTTAGCAAGTTGTTCAGTTTCCCTGTATCTCTCCCATGATGCGTGTATGTGTGTGTTAAGTCGCTTCAGTCGTATCTGACTCTTTGCCATCCTATGGACTGTAGCTCACCAGGCTCCTTGGTCTAGGCAAGAATACTGGAGTGGGTTGCCATGCCCTCTGGGAGATCTTCCTGACTCAAGGATCGACCCGGTGTCTCCTGTGGCTCCTGCATTGCAGGCAGATTCTCTACCGCTGAGCCACCAGAGAAACACTCTCCATGTATTGTTGTTGTTTAGTGGCTCAGTCATGTCCGACTTTTTTCAACCCCATGGTTGGCAGCATACCAGGCTTCCCTGTCCTTCATCATCTCTCCTACTCAAACTCATGTCCATCGAGTCGGTGATGCCATCCGACCATCTCACCCTCTGTTGTCCCCTTCTCCTCCTGCTCCAATCTTTCCCAGCATCAGGGTCTTTTCTAATGAGTCAGCTCTTTGCATCAGGTGGCCAAAGTATTGGAGCTTCAGTTGCGGCAACAGTCCTTCTAATGAATATTCAGGGTTATTTTCCTTTAGGATTGACTGATTTGATCTCCCTCCTGTTCAAGGGACTCTTCTCCAACACCACAGTTCAAAAGTATCGATTCTTCAGCACTTAGCCTTCTTTATGGTCCAACTCTCACATACATACATGACTGTGGGAAAAATCATATCTTTGACTAGATGGACCTTTGTTGGCAAAGTAATGTCTCTGCTTTTTAATATGCTGTCTAGGTTTGTCATTGCTTTCTTCCAAGGAACAAGTGTCTTTTAATTTCATGGCTGCAGTCACCATCTGCAGTGACTTTGGAGCCCAAGAATATAAAGTCTGTCACTCCCCCGTGTTTCCCCATCTATTTACCATGAAGTGATGGGACTGGATGCCATGATTTTTGTTTTTTGAATGTTGAGTTTTAAGCCAGCTTTTTCACTCTCCTTTTTCACTTTCAAGAGGCTCTTCAGTTCCTCCTTGCTTTCTGCCATGTATACATGTTATTAAACCTCTGTGTGATTTTTCTTTCACTAATCTGTCTCATGTCAAGTTAACTCAGATCAGCCAGAAGAACCCTGCAGCGCAGAAGGAAACTTCTTCCTCCTGACTAGAGCAGCTGCACTATGATTTTTCTCCTTTTTATAAGCAACACGTCTATTTTGGCTTTAGCCTAGGATTTTTGATACCCTTTTCTCTCCTTTGACTATGTTCTCTAGCCAAGAAGGTTTTATTCTGTGTGGTTTGCATTGTAAAAAGAATAAAATTTTTCTTCCTTTTTACAATGTATACATGCTCAGTCACTCAGTTGTATTTGACTCTTTGCGACCCCATGGACTGTAGCTTGCCAGCTCCTCTGTCCATGGAATTTTCCAGGCAAGAATACTGGCGTGGGTTGCCATTTCCACTCCAGGGGATCTTCCTGATCCTGGACTCAAACCCACATCTCCTGTGTCTCCTGCATTTGCAGGTGGATTCTTTACCACTGAGCCACCAGGAAAGCCAGTTTGTACAAAAGGCTTCTACAAACTTGATCAGTTTCCCAGCCTCACGTGTTACTCTTGGAGACAGACTTCTCACTCACCCTGTGCTTTGAGGTTCACCAAGGTGAGTGGGTGAGGCTGTCTTTGATAATGGAGTGAAACCTCATACCCAAATCAATCTTATGAAACTCCGCAGCATCACAGGACACTGCACATCAGGAGAGGGTGCTCCACTTCTGGGTTTCTTGTGAACTTCCAGGTTCTTACTAATCCCTGGTTAGTAAAGACACTGTCTTAATATGAATTGCTTATATCTAAATGACAAAACTGTGGTGACTTATTAATGTTGGCATCCAGTCCCAACATTTCATTGGAAGTAGATGGGGAAACAGTGGAAAGAGTGTCAGACTTTATTTTGGGGGGCTCCAAAATCACTGCAGATGGTGACTGCAGCCATGAAATTAAAAGACGCTTACTCCTTGGAAGGAAAGTTATGACCAACCTAGATAGCATATTCAAAAGCAGAGACTTTGACGACTAAGGTCCATCTAGTCAAGGCTATGGTTTTTCCTGTGGTCATGTATGGATGTGAGAGTTGGACTGTGAAGAAGGCTGAGCGCCAAAGAACTGATGCTTTTGAACTGTAGTGTTGGAGAAGACTCTTGAGAGTCCCTTGGACTGCAAGGAGATCCAACCAGTCCATTCTGAAGGAGATCAACCCTGGGATTTCTTTGGAAGGAATGATGCTAAAGCTGAAACTCCAGTACTTTGGCCACCTCATGTGAAGAGTTGACTCATTGGAAAAGACTCTGATACTGGGAGGGATTGAGGGCAGGAGAAGGGGACGACTGAGGATGAGATGGCTGGATGGCATGACGGACTCGATGGACGTGAGTCTGAGTGAACTCTGGGAGTTGGTGATGGACAGGGAGGCCTGGTGTCCTGTGATTCATGAGGTTGCAAAGAGTTGGACATGACTGAGCGACTGAACTGAACTGAACTGATACCTGGATTCCAATACTGGCTCTATCGGCTGTGTGACCTGTCAAAGTAATTCACCTCTCTGAGCCTCAGTTTCTTCATCTGTACAAAGAAGAGAGTGGTACCCTTCTCACAGGCTTGTGTAATAATATAGTACAGGAAAACACCTGGAGAGTGCCTGCTACATAATAATCCCTCATCAAATGTTAGCTCACATCTCCTTTTCCTTGTTCTCCCTGGTTGCTCAGTGGTAAAGAATCCGCCTGCTAATGCAGGAGACATAAGTTTGATCCCTGGGTCAGGAAGATACCCTGGAGAAGGAAATGGCAACCCACAACAATGTTTTCTTAGTATAGACCAATATTTTCCTATTTTCCTCTCGTCTATTTCTGGTAAGAGGCCACCTGGCTTCAGATGACTTCCAGGAGTGCCAGCCATCATCTGACTCAGCAAATATGATTTTATAACCTAATCATGAAATTGGACCACACCATGCAGGAGGGGAAGTATTTTTGTCTTTTATGTAAGTAGGATCTTCGAAGTCTTAGCTTCTGATGTATCATTTTTAAAGGGAGGAATTCAAGATGAGATTACATCAATTACCACTTCCTTTTCATAACCAGGATCATTAGAAGGTTTCTAAATCAAAAAGGCTTCATTATTTTCTATTGTTATCATAGAGGGTCCTCAAGATCCTTGGATGTTCTAGGATATTTTCTTTTGCCAAAGATCCTGTTGAATAGCTTGTTTACTATTTCCCCCCTCACAACAAATATCTGTTTTCACGTGGCTATCCCTGGAAGAAAACAGACTCTAAGCTCCCTTTGGAAGGACAGCTCTGAAATGAAATAATCTTAGTATTAACATGAAGTTTGCTTCAGCAATAAAAATTTGAAAATTCCAGAAAGAACAACCTTGCTTCTTGTGAATATCCTTGCAAAGGCACTTAAAGATATCAAGTTCAAATCTGAATTGGGAAGTTACTGTAGGAATAGGATTGGGCACTGCCTGTATGGCTAAGGAAGAGGACAGGAGGTGAAAGGGAGGTCTACAGGCTTGAAGTGAGCTGCACAGGGTTCTCTATGCGAGGGTTTCTTAACCTCAGCACCACTGGCATTTGGGGCCAACAATTCTTTGTTGACAGGGTTTATCCTAGGCATTGTAGGATGTTTTTTTTTTTTTAATTTTTTTTTTTGTTTAATGCTTATTCCATTTCACAGCACTGCATTGGTTCTGCCATACATTGACTGACATGAATCAGCCACAGGTGTGGACGATCTCCCCATGTTAAAGCCCCCTCCCACCTCCCTTCCCTGCCCCTGCCCCCGGTTCATCCCATACACCAGCCCCAAGCATCCTGTATCCTGTATTGAACATAGACTGGTGCTTCATCTCCCATATGATTGTATACATGTTTCGTTGTCCTTCTCCCAGATCTTCCCACCCTCTCCCTCTCCCTCTGAAGCCAACAGTCCGTTCTATACCTCTGTGTCTCTTATATTGTCTCACTTTCGGGGTCATCATTATTGTCTTCTAAATTCCATATATATGGTAGGATGTTTTGATGAAGCAATTCTCTCCCCGAAGTTGTGACAACTCAAAATGTCTCCAAACAATACCAATTGTCCTCCGGGGACAAAGTCATCCTCTCCCCAGTTGAAAGCTGCTGATTGATTGAAAGTTTTTCTGCTAACCCTGTGATCAGTGTTTGCTTGCTGTCTGAATTTCAGGCACTGATGCTTTAGAGCAAGGGTTGGCAATATGTCCTGTGGGTCACATCTGACCCATGGCTCATTCCCATGTATAATTTTTATAGATGAACATTTGCAACCCCATGTGGTGATAGGGAGCATCCACTTGAACCCCCATTATGTGAAAGGTTATCCTAAAATATTTCCATAGTTCTCATCAGTAGACCTGTATTACATAAGAATAGTACTTTATTATTATTATAAACTATCAATAATATTATATTTTGAATTACATTGCAAAATTTTTGGAAGTTTGTTTTCTCTTTCTTGTATAAATGCTTCCCACGTGGCACTAATGGTAAAGAACCCACCTGCCAGTGCAGGAGACGTAAGAGATCCCTGGGTGGAGAAGATTCCCTGGAGGAGGGCACAGCAACCCACTCCAGTATTCTTGCCTGAAGAATCCCATGGACAGAGGAACCTGGTGAACTACAGTCCATGGGGCCACACAGAGTTGGACATGACTGATGCAACTGAGTATGCAGACCACATCATATACCAGCTTTGATTTTCTGAGCCCTTAAAGCCTAAATATTTACCATTTTGCTTTTCCAAAAAGGTTTGCTGACCCCTTGCTTTTGTTTTAGAGTGTCAGAATTATTTGGAGGGCTTGCTAAAACAGATTGCTGGGCTCCATCCACGAGCTTCTGTTTCAGAAGGTCTGGAGTGGAGCCTCAAGAATTTGTGTTTCTAATGAGTTAGTTCCTGGGTGAGGCTGCTGCAGCCACCCGAAATGTTTTAGGACAACATTTCACATAAGGGGGTTCAAAGAGGATGTTCCCTATCATCACATGGGCTGCAAATGTTCATCTGTAAAAATGATCCTCAGCTGATAGGAAAAGGCCATGGGCCAGATGTGGCCCATAGGATGTACTGTCAACCTTTGCTCTAAAGCATCAGTGCCTGAAATTCAGAGAGGGGCCAAACATTCATTTCAGGGTTAGCAGAAAACCTTTCACACAATCATCAGTTTTCAAAAGTTGAAAACAACTGTTTTAGGCTAAAACTGATCACTGATCACTGATTGGGGATTTGTTTCTGGATGGTGTGATCCTGTTAACATTTGGCCTGGAAGCTGGTCTTTGGCAAAATGGAGTGTTTGAAAAGGCAGCTTCTCTTACAAGGAGAGTTAGCTGAATGTAGCTGGTGGGAGGAAAAATTTAACTCAATATACATTGTGTGTTTACTGGGTGCCTACTTTGTACCTGGTACCAGAGGAGGGGAAAACCAAAGATGAAGGAGAAGTGGCTCTTGAGCACAGGGAAATTTGAAGACAAGTGTATCATGATTTTTTTTGGTTGCAAGTGACGGATAGCAACTGGAGCTACCTTAGGCAAAAAGGATAAATTGTTGGAAGAATGCTGAATTGTTTTAGATCAGAGGTTGGCAAACCTTTTCTCTTAAGGTCCACATAATGAATATTTTTTGTCTTCGTGGGCCATGTTCTCTCTGTTGTAGTGACTCAGCTCAGCTGTTGTAGCATAAAGCTCACATTGACAGTCTCTCAACAAATGTGTCTGTGTCCCTTAAAGCTTCATTGACAGAAACAGGCTGCAGCTGAGTCTGGTCCACAGGCTGCTAGCTTGTAGGCCTCCATTTTAGACAATTCAAGGAACTTGGAATACTGAATTACAGAAAGGGCGCAAAAGCAGTGAGATTCAGAAACAGTTAGAAGCTGACCTGACCACCCGTGGGACGTTCTCTCCTTGTCTAACTCTGATGTCTTCAGTCTGGTTCATACATTCTTACTGAAAGACTGTCTTTCATGGTACAAACAACTTACATCTTGCAACACCTGTCACCTGAGAGAGAGACTGAGAAAGGAAGGAAGGGAAGGGAGGGGAGGGGGAGTGAGAATAAGGGTGAAGCAGAGAGGCTTACTCTCTCACTCTGGGAAGAAAAAAAATCCCAGGGATGGAATGTGATTGGCTGATGACTAAGGACTGCAATGATGAGGATGGAGTTAGGTAAGAATATGGTGCTTCCCTCAACTCCAGAAAAATAAACGACCCAATCAAAAAATGGGCCAAAGATCTAAACAGGCATTTCTCCAAAGAAGACATACGGATGGCTAACAAACACATGAAAAGATGCTCAACATCACTCATTATCAGAGAAATGCAAATCAAGACCACAGTGAGGTACCACTTCACACCAGTCAGAATGGCTGCGATCCAAAAGTCTACAAGCAATAAATGCTGGAGAGGATGTGGAGAAAAGGGAACCCTCTTACACTGTTGGTGGGAATGCAAACTAGTACAGCCATTATGGAAAACAGTGTGGAGATTCCTTAAAGAATTGCAAATAGAGCTGCCTTACGACCCAGCAATCCCACTGCTGGGCATACACACCGAGGAAACCCGAATTGAAAGAGACACATGTACCCCAATGTTCATTGCAGCATTGTTTATAATCGCCAGGACATGGAAACAACCCAGATGTCCATCAGCAGATGAATGGATAAGAAAGCTGTGGTACATATACACAATGGAGTATTACTCAGCCCTCAAAAAGAATAAGTTTGACGCAGTTCTAATGAGATGGATGAAACTGGAGCCGATTATACAGAGTGAAGTAAGCCAGAAAGAAAAACACCAATACAGTATACTGACACATATATATGGAATTTAGAAGATAGTAATGATGACCCCGTAAGTGAGACAATATAAGAGACCCAGAGGTATAGAACGGACTTTTGGCTTCTGGGGAGAGGGTAGGATGACCTGGGAGAATGGCAATGAAACATGTATACAATCATATAAGAAATGAAGGGCCAGTCTTTGTTCAATACAGGATACGGGATGCTTGGCGCTGGTTTACGGGATGATCCAGGGAGATGGGGGGGGGAAGGGAGGTGGGAGGGGGCTTCAGCATGGGGAGATCGTGTACACCTGTGGCTGATTCATGTCAATGTATGGCAAAACCAATACAGTACTGTAAAATAGAATAAAGTATTAAATTAAAAAAAATGCAAAAAAAAAAGTTTCCAAGCTGCCACAAATAATGGATAGTCAACAAGTAAATATATGTATGCACCCAACACAGGAGCACTGCAATATATAAGGCAAATGTTAACAGACAAAAGTAGAAATAAATAGAAACACAATAATAGTGAAGGACTTTAACACCCCCACTTACATCAATGGACAGATCATCCAGACAGAAAATCAATAAGGAAACACAGGCTTTAAATGAAACATTAGATCAGATGGACATAATTGATATTTATAGAGCATTCCATCCAAAAGCAGCAGAATACACATTCTTTTCAAGTGCACATGGACATTTTCCAGGATAAAGCACATGCTAGGATACAAAGCAAGCCTTGGTAAATTTAAGAAAATTGAAATCACATAAAGTACCCTTTCTGATCATAATGTTATGAGGTTAGAAATCAATTGCAAGAAAAGTTTTTGAGAGAAATGTGATGAAACACTTCTAGAAAAACAGTTTATCTTAATTGTTTGAATTTTAGTTTCACTTGATATATTCAAGAGTTCTTGAATCAAGATTTTATGCTATAATAAAGCAGAATAATCTCCTTAAGTTTGGCCCAAATAAGAATATTATCAAATCAGAACTGATGCTTATCTTTCTGCTAATTTTTTTAAATTTGTAATTTCTCAAAACATTTACAAACCAAGTTAAGTTTTAATGGTCAATAAATTAAGAAAAATAAACTGACATTCAATTCCTGAAAATTTTGAGTTGTGTGCAGTCCGTCTAGAATTAGATAGATTCTAATTCTGTTCATTTTTGGTATTTGGTTAATTCTAAGCACAATTGAAGAGGGCTCTCAAATAAATTATGATGACAATTAGGATTTTGGAGGTGACTGTGCATATGTTAACGTTACGATCTTGTTTCACTTATACAAATACAGGTGTCACAAAAGTCAATTTTGTTTATTCACTTAACAAATACTTGTTGTGACTATGTTATATGCCAGGTAGAAAAACAACACACTCAAGATTTCTCTTCTTATGGATTTTATAATCTAGTAGAGGGGAGATTATATCTCATTGCTGTTATTGTAAGCATAGCAAACAAAGCACATCCTAAACTGCAGCATTTGAAAATCTGAAAAAAATGTTTCTTTAGAAATTATTATACATTTTTAGCTGCAAAGCAAATAAATCTCCTAAGAATTGAACTCAACAGATTATTTATAGAGCCCCTACTATATGGCAAACATTATGAATGAAGACTGTTAAATGAGTGACAGTGATTTCTTTGTTGGCTACAGTGAGAATGGCAAACTAAAACCCTGTGAAAAATATTTGCTTGTCTAATGATCTATTAAAAACTGTCACTGACTGCCAAAATGGAATTCATAGATGAATCTTCAAAACAGAACAGATACACATAACCACCATAAGTAAAATAATTGATTTTTTTTTACATTATAACAGAATGGATTTCTTTTTTTTTACTTAAGAACACTTGAGGAAGAGAATTGACTTTTAGTGTCTGACTCTGTGGCATCTCATAGACGGCAGCCCACCAGGCTCCCCTGTCCCTGGGATTCTCCAGGCAAGAACACTGGAGTGGGTTGCCATTTCCTTCTCCAATCATGAGAGTGAAAAGTGAAAGTGAAGTCGCTTAGCTGTGTCTGACTCTTAGCGACCCCATGGACTGCAGCCCACCAGGCTCCTCCGTCCATGGGCTTTTCCAGGCAAGAGCAAGAGTGGGGTGCCATTGCCTTCTCCGTCCACCATGCTATGCTGTACTAATTCTGGCTCCTCCTGCAATTTGGCAGTGCCTTATTTGAAACTGATCGCTTCTCAAAGGGACAAATAAAATGTCCATCTCTTTTACTAAACTTTTCCTGCCAATTCCAGGAGACACAGCTCTCTAACCTCCATGAATAGTTTTATGGGCAGAATCAGTGTTAACATTTTCTCCAAACTTTTTCACGTGTATTAGCTTAATTCTTCCAATTCTTCAAGGGCAGAAGCTATCTTTATTCCATACATTTTTGTCTCACAGTGAATAATACTCTCTGTGCTTTCCATAGTACTGTGTGAATGCATTCAACACTGATAAAAATTCCTTAACTACCTAGTTCACAGTTGGGGGCAAAAAATGCTACAAAACATAAGACAGCTCTGCTCTCCGGGATTCTACAGTCTAGAGAAGGAAAAAGATGTGCAAATACGTGTAGCAAGCCTGGTGTTAGAGATACATTATTCATTCATTTCTTCATTACTGAGCATTTCTCAATTGGTGAGCAACATATTCACTACCCCTGCAATCCTGGAGTTTCTTTCCAGTGGAGCTGGGGGAGGGGTATCACAGGACTGCAGAGGACCAAGGAGACACAAAGGCAGGCTGTCTCTCTCTCTCTGAATGATAAAAAATACAAGAAAGAAGGAAATCAAAATGATAAGATTAGAAGTGATTATGAAAGAGATTGAGTGTTAATTTCTCCAGCAAAATCCGAGAGGCTTTGGCTTTGGAGATGTCTTATTTTTTTCCCTCTCCATAGGCTGATAAAATACGTTATGTGCTCCCTCCCAGAAGGTGGGATGTACAGAATTTACAGTCCAGGTTATCGCAGGTGTGAGGAGTAAAAGTGGAAACCAAGAGACCACAGCCACAGCTACAACCTGCACCGCCAGCAAGTGTCTTTCCGCTCAGCCTCTGCACTGGGATCTTAGAGCGGAGTGCGGAACTCAGAAGTAACGGAGTCCCACTCACGTCCTCACGTTCTAGTAGGAGAAAAGTTATCTTTGTCCCTTCACTGTCCTTGTACCCTATTCCCAGTGCACACTGGCATCTGCCTCCTCCATTTTACAGAAATTGTTCTTTAAAAAGTCAGAAGTTATTCTTCAGAAAAGTCAGTGCTTGCCACATGGGTATTTCCATACACACACTGTTGAGCCCCTCTGTTGAACTGGATTCTGCCGATCTTTATTCTCGTCAAAGTCTCACTTTCAAAACTTGAATTCTGTGATGCTTTAGAGGAATTTCTTTCTCCTCTGGGTTCTCAGTCCTTTCTTTGTCTGTTCTCCAAGGCTCTGCTTCCTGTTATCAGCCCGTATTTCCCCCTCCGTCTATTACTCTCCTAGGCTGATCTCACCAGACCTGAGGGTTTTAAGGAAGACTCATACTCGTACTACTGACACGCCCTGCTTATGCCCACATTCTTTATCCCGCACTTGTTGCTGTGTGTCTTATGTGCCCTTCAAACTCAGCACAGCCTAAATAACTCTTGACTTCTCCTTGTAGTTTCTTTTCTAGTTTTTATTCCAACCAGTGATAACACTGTCCATTTAGTTCTTCTAACCAAAAAGTGAGGATCAATTCCTGAGAGTTCTTTCTCCCTCACTAACCACATCCAGTCAATCCATAAGTACTTCAAAATTCTGTCCGCATCTGTCTGTGTTACACCTGATCTCATTTGCTTGAACTCTTGCAGGCTTCCTAGGTGGGCTCTGGGCATTCAGTCTTCATTTCCTTTCAACTCCATTTTCTAAACAGCTCACAGACTACAACTCTTTTATTTATTTATCATTATTTTTTAAAATATAAATTTATTTATTTTAATTGAAAGTTAATTACTTTACAATATTGTATTGGTTTTGCCATACATCTATATGAATCCACCACAGGTATACACGTGTTTCCCATCCTGAACACCCGCCTCCCTCCTCCCTCCCCGTGCCATCCCTCTGGGTCATCTCAGTGCACCAGCCCCAAGCATTCAGTATCATGCATCAAGCCTGGACTGGCAATTCATTTCATATATGATATTACACATGTTTCAATGCCATTCTCCCAAATCATCTCACCCTCTCCCTCTCCCACAGAGTCCAAAAGACTGTTCTGCCTACATCACATTTTAGACTACAACTCTTTTAACACAGATTGATGTTCACTGTGCTTCTTAAAGCCTTCAGTATGATTTGTCTACAGCGTGAGTTTTCTTACTGTGGGATAAAAGGCCCTCCATCAGCCCCCGCCTATTTCCAGTCCCATCTCCTCTCTCGCTGACACTGCTGTGTGGCATGTGGCTGGCCACATGGCTGCACACCTCCACCTTTGCTCTGTCTAAAATGCTCTGACCCCTTCACCTCCGTGACTAGCTGATTCCTGTTTGTCATGGCTACTAAGAACTATCTCTAAGCATTTTGGTATGTGACCCTTAGTGGCTCTGCTCTGCCTTTATGCTCAGTCATGCCTGACTCTTGTGACCCCATAGACTGTAGCCCACCGGGCTCCCCTGTTCGTGGGATTCTCCAGGCAAGAATACTACGTTGGGTTGCCATTTCTCTGCTCCAGGGCATATTTCTGACCCAGGGATTGAACCTGCCTCTCCTGTGTCTCCTGCATTGCAGACAGATAATTTACCACTAAGCCATGGGATGGCCAATTTAAAAGAATACAAAAGAAGTCAAATGACACTTTTAGGGAGATTTTGTAAGAAGATTATAATAGGCACATGCTATTCTACATGAAATGGCCCACGTGTCAGCAAAGTCTGTATTTAGACCTCATGGAGACAGAGAAAAATTCACGTAAGTTTCATCAGAATGCTTCCTCAGTTTTACCCCAAAGGCTACTCTTCCCCGCACTATCTTGAAAATTCATTTAGTGAAAATGGGTAGGAAAGGATTTTATTCCTATCTTTTCCAAGATATTGTTTGTCCCTTTCTATTCCAAATAGATTGTGGCAAAATTTCCTGGCACTCCCATGCCAGGCGTTTGAATGATGATTGCTTATATTTTATATGCTAGAAACGCATGCTCTGGCATGCTGGTCACTCAGTCGTGTCTGACTTTGCAACCCGATGGACTATACAGTCCACGGAATCCTCCAGGCCAGGTACAGGAGTAGGTAGCCTTTCCCTTCCCCAGGGAATCTTCCCAACCCAGGGATCAAACCCAGGTCTTTTGCATTGCTGGTGGACTCTTTACCAGCTGAGCCATAAGGGAAGACCCCCAAACTGGAGTGGGTAGTCCATTCCTTCTCCAGTGGATCTTCCAAACCTAGGAATTGAACTGAGGCCTTTTGCATCACAGGCAAATTCTTTACCAACTGAGCTATCAGGGAAGCCCATGTTGGTCATAGTAGCTGAGATTAAATAAATCTTTGACTCCCAAAAGTCAGTTGGTTAAAAATGGAGGAAACATGAAGTCCTCCTTCATACCTATTCTATAAGATCCCTGGGCAGAGACTAGGGATAAGTAAAATGCTTCTACCCAAATTCTTAGAGTTCTTTATGATTAATCCTAAGCCTCAGTGGGGATTCTTTGTATTACACTATTATTCATTCTTGAAGATTCAGTTTATGAATGAAGGGAATACTCTCATGTATTTCCAGCCCTAGGATTTTTTTTTAACCATTCCTCACCTCTCTCACTATTTTGTGAATAACTCTATTATTACACTTAAAACACTGAATTGCATGTCTTTCCTTTTATCTTTACTTCTTCTTCTCCCTTGAGAGTAGCAACGATGTCATATTGATTTTTATTGCCTCCAATTTAGAATGTCTAATTCTCCAGGCAAGAATACTACGTTGGGTTGCCATTTCTCTGCTCCAGGGCATATTTCTGACCCAGGGATTGAACCTGCCTCTCCTGTGTCTCCTGCATTGCAGACAGATAATTTACCACTAAGCCATGGGATGGCCAATTTAAAAGAATACAAAAGAAGTCAAATGACACTTTTAGGGAGATTTTGTAAGAAGATTATAATAGGCACATGCTATTCTACATGAAATGGCCCACGTGTCAGCAAAGTCTGTATTTAGACCTCATGGAGACAGAGAAAAATTCACGTAAGTTTCATCAGAATGCTTCCTCAGTTTTACCCCAAAGGCTACTCTTCCCCGCACTATCTTGAAAATTCATTTAGTGAAAATGGGTAGGAAAGGATTTTATTCCTATCTTTTCCAAGATATTGTTTGTCCCTTTCTATTCCAAATAGATTGTGGCAAAATTTCCTGGCACTCCCATGCCAGGCGTTTGAATGATGATTGCTTATATTTTATATGCTAGAAACGCATGCTCTGGCATGCTGGTCACTCAGTCGTGTCTGACTTTGCAACCCGATGGACTATACAGTCCACGGAATCCTCCAGGCCAGGTACAGGAGTAGGTAGCCTTTCCCTTCCCCAGGGAATCTTCCCAACCCAGGGATCAAACCCAGGTCTTTTGCATTGCTGGTGGACTCTTTACCAGCTGAGCCATAGGGAAGACCCCCAAACTGGAGTGGGTAGTCCATTCCTTCTCCAGTGGATCTTCCAAACCTAGGAATTGAACTGAGGCCTTTTGCATCACAGGCAAATTCTTTACCAACTGAGCTATCAGGGAAGCCCATGTTGGTCATAGTAGCTGAGATTAAATAAATCTTTGACTCCCAAAAGTCAGTTGGTTAAAAATGGAGGAAACATGAAGTCCTCCTTCATACCTATTCTATAAGATCCCTGGGCAGAGACTAGGGATAAGTAAAATGCTTCTACCCAAATTCTTAGAGTTCTTTATGATTAATCCTAAGCCTCAGTGGGGATTCTTTGTATTACACTATTATTCATTCTTGAAGATTCAGTTTATGAATGAAGGGAATACTCTCATGTATTTCCAGCCCTAGGATTTTTTTTTAACCATTCCTCACCTCTCTCACTATTTTGTGAATAACTCTATTATTACACTTAAAACACTGAATTGCATGTCTTTCCTTTTATCTTTACTTCTTCTTCTCCCTTGAGAGTAGCAACGATGTCATATTGATTTTTATTGCCTCCAATTTAGAATGTCTAGTAGAATCTTAGTAAAATATTTGTTGAATGAGTACATACATTGTTTTGGGTTGAAGTAAAGTTTAGGTTTTAAAGAATCTATTAATGCTCAATGTCTGTAGTAATCAATAAGCTGCCTCTCTCTCTACATATGTTTATAGTTTTTTCTGATAATAAATTTCTTACTAGCACATTCAGGTCAGAGTTTCTGTATTTCCCAGAGGCCTGGGTATAGGGAAATAAATCACCTGGCAGTGTTCCATAGAGCAAATAGCCTAGAAGAACATGTGTAGGGAAATTGATTAAAGGTTGCGTGACTAGGATTTTGCCCAGGCTGGGATGTGTGACAGCGAGCTGACTTGTAGGACTGGTAGAGTTGCTCTCAAAAAGTGAAACCAAAAGTCAACACCCAATGAACTGTGACAAAAATGTACAAGTCAGCTAAGGAGTGTGTGTGTGTGTGTGTGTGTGTGTGTGTGTGTGTGTGTGTGCTGTGTCCTTAGTTGTGTCCAGCTCTTCACGGCCCCATGAACTATAGCTCTCCAGGCTACTCTGTCCATGGATTTCCCAGGCAAGAATACTAGCCTGGGTTGCCCTTTCCTCCTCTGGGGATCTTCCTGACTCAGGGATCAAATCCATGTCTCTTGCATCTGCCTGCATTGGCAGGCAGCAGCAGACTTATTCCTGGGGGAGAGGAACATATGCCTGAGACCTACTGACGATGATAACCTACTGAAGGAAGGTGATATGAAGCAGCTGAGGAGCTGGACTAGAAAGGAGGTGTGAGAATACTGAGTGCTGTGCCCCATCGTGCTGCTGCCCTTATAACTTCTGCACAGCAAGAGGAGTGAACCGCTCAGGACTGAGCATCACGTGGAATCCTCATGTAGAGATGGCTGCTTCAGGCTGCCTTAGCCAAGTTGCTGTGCCGATCTTTCCCATGGAGAATGTGGCCTGGGCAACAAGAAGTCCCTGAAGGAACACAGCAGGGACAAGGAGAAGGCTGGTACAAGTGGCCAGGGGACAGACTAAGTGTGTGGGGGAGAATCACACCTTGCCCCAAAGTATTATTCCAGTTGCAGGGTGACTAAAGCAGAGATTAGAGTTAAGATGTAAGATCTGACTTCTGTTTTTTAAAATACAGAATAAAATGAGTAATGAATAAATAGAGGAACCTATTGGAGGTTTTTGCAGTATAGAACAAGTGGGAGATGATTATGGCCTAAACGAAGCCTTGGACAATGGTGAATGTGGAGTATGATTTATGTAGCAAAATAAACATCAGACAAAAAGCAAAGCACATCAACCATCCACGGCTACCAGCCAATCTTTCACATCACTCAGCTGCCTCAACTTCACTTTGGTTCAGTAGAACAACTGTGAAGGATATCACTAAAACTATGAAGCACTGTTTCTTAAGATTATTTTTTACTGTGGTTAATATACATAATATGAAGCTTGCCATCATAATCCTTTTTAAGTATGCAACACACTTGCACTGAATATATTCACAATGTTGCATAACCATCACCCCATCCATTTCCAGACCTCTTTTGTCATCCCAAACTGAAACTTGCTGTTGCTGTTCCTCTCCACGATGCCCAGCAACCTCTATTCTACTTTCTCTCCTCTATACATTTGCCTGTTCTAAACACCTTATGTAAGTGGAATCATACAACATTTATCCTCTTCAGTTCAGTTCAGTTCAGTCACTGAGTCGTGTCCGGCTCTTTGCAACTACATGAACTGCAGCATGCCAGGCCTCTCTATCCATCACCAACTCCTGGAGTTCACCCAAACTTGTCCATCGAGTTGATGCCATCCAGCCATCTCATCCTCTGTTGTCCCCTTCTCCTCCTGTCCCCAATCCCTCCCAGCATCAGAGTCTTTTCCAATAAGTTAGCTCTTCACATGAGGTGGCCAAAGTACTGGAGTTTCAGCTTTGGCATCACTCCTTCCAAAGAACACCCAGGACTAATCTCCTTTAGAATGGACTGGTTGGATGTCCTTGTAGTCCAAGGGACTCTCAAGAGTCTTCTCCAACACCACAGTTCAAAAGCTTCAATTCTTCGGTGCTCAGCTTTCTTCACAGTCCAACTCTCGCATCCATACATAACTAATGGAAAAACCATAGTCATGGTTTTTGACTAGATGGATCCTTGTTGGCATAGTAATGTCTCTATTTTATGCTCTTAATGTCTGCTTATTTCACATAATACGTTCAAGATCCATTCATGTTGTAGCATGTTTTGGAACTTTAGTCCTTTTTGTTGCTGAATAACAGTCCAGTTTGTTTATCCACTCATCCATTGATGGACATTTGGGTTGTTTCTGCCTTTTGGTTACTGTGAAGAATGCTACTACAAACACTGGCACACAAGCATCTATTTAAGTCCCTGTTCTCAATTATTTTGGACACATACCTAGAAGTTTGAAAGCCTTCCGTCACTGTGGTAGTGTGGAGGAAGGAAGTGCCAGATGAATGTGCCACGCCACTGAGAGCACTGAATGCCCATTACTGTTCCCACTGCTCAGAAGAGGGTCAAACCATCAGCTCATTTATTCTGGGACATGACAATGCCTTGCATTTCAAGAAAATTACACTGTCTCTCTAAGCTCTGGAGAACAACCGAGTTGAATATTTTTCCTCACTCTATAGGCTATGCATCCATCAAAGTCCTTCACACAAATATCTGGGCTTTTCTCCAGCAGGACACAAGCATGGAAAAACTTAAAAGGTTTTATGCTGCAGGACTGACTCCCCACTATGAGACTCTAGAGAGTGTCCCAGCATTGAAATCCATGGTTTCTTGAGGAATTCCCTTTGCCACTGTTGTACAGTCACTAAGTCCTGTCTGAGTCTGCGATCCCATTGACTGCAGCATGCCAGGCTTCCCTGTCCTTCATTATCTCCCAGAGCTTGCCCAAGTTCATGTCACTAAATCAGTGATGCCATCCAACCATCTCATTCTCTGTTGTCCCCTTTTCTGCTTGCCCTCAATCTTTCCCATCCCCAGGGTCTTTTCCAATGAGTTGGCTCTTCGCATCAGGTGACCAAAGTATTGAAGCTTCAGTTTCAGTATCAGTCCTTCCAATGAATATTCAGGGTTGATATATTTTAGGGTTGACTGGTTTGATCTCCTGGCAGTCCAAGTATCTCTCAAGAGTCTTTTCCAGTATCACAGTTCAAAAGCATCAATTCTTTGGCACTCAGCCTTCTTTATTGTCCAGTTCTCACATCCATACATGGCTATTGGAAAAACTATATCTTTGACTATATGACCTTTGTTGGCAAAGTAATGTCTCTGCTCTTTAATATGTTAAGTTTGTCATACCTTTTCTTCCAAGGAGTAAGTGTCTTTTAATTTCATGGTGGCAGTCACCATCCACATTGATTTTGGAGCACAAGAAAGTGAAATCTAACACTCTTTCCACTTTTTCTCCACCTATTTGCCATGAAGTGACAGGACTGGATGCCACAATCTTCCTTTTTTGAATGTTGAGTTTTAAGCCAATCTTTTCATTCTCCTTTTTCACCTTCATCAAGAAGCTCTTTAGTTCCTCTTCACTTTCTGCCATTAAAATGGTATCATCTGCATATCTGAGGTTGCTGAATCCCCTAACTTTGCATCTAAAGTTGGTGTTGAATTTATCTCCCATGGGAACACAGTTCTGAGGCTGAGAGGTCATAAAACTGAAGCATCAGTATGATCTGAATCGAGGCATGTATGTAATAGTGATGCCTATTGAGGGATCTTACATTTTACCAAAAGCCATTCTTAGTTGTTTACATGTGAGGTCTTGGGTACACAGTAGAGGTTAAGAATCTATTTTTCAAATTGAATTGCTTTATTTATTAATCTTACATAATGAATGCCTGGTGCTGTGGCAGATTTATAAACAGATGGAATTAATCAGAACTCTTACCTAACAATCAAAGACTCAGCTGCACATTCCAATTCAGAAACACTGAAACCAGTATCCCCTTCAGGCATGTGTAACTCGCCAAAAGGCAGCCCCGAGTAAGGCTGAAGTGAACCTAGCCCCTGCTGGGACCAGGCTTTTTTTTAAAAGAAAACTTCAAATATGTGCAAGTTTGTACGAAGCTAAGATACAGAAATATTGAAGGTAAGAAAATTTAACAGAAGTAGTTTCTTCATTAGAAAGTCCTTGAGGGTAAAAGCAGAGTGAAAACTTTTTGACCCTGCAATTTTTTAAACTTCTTATTTTGTATTGGAGTATAGCCGATTAGAGGCTTCCCTGGTGGCTCAGAGGTAAAGAATCTATCTGCAATGCAGGAGCCACAGGAGAGGTAGGTTTGATCCCTGGGTCAGGAAGATCCCCTGGAAGAAGGCACAGCAACCCACTCCAGTGTTCTTGCCTGGAAAATTCCATGAACAGAGGAGCCTGGTGTGCTACAGTCCATGAGGTCACAAAGAGTTGGAAACGACTGAAGTGACTGAGCACACATAGCCCATTAACAATGTTGCGATAATTTCAGGTGAACTGGTGAAGGGACTCAGGCACACATGCCTGTATTCATTCTCCTCCAACCCCCCTCCCATCCAAACTGCCACATAACACTGAGCAGAGATCCACGTGCTGTACATTAGGTCCTTGTTAATCCTGCATTTTTTATGTTGTTAGCAGAAAAGATAAATTCAGTAACTCTCTCCTGTTTCATTTATGTCCACCATCTCCTCAGTGGGGATTATAGCCATTTACAACATTTTTGGAGATACAATTTAACCACCAAATCCCTGGTACAAGTTGTATGGTGACTAGAGTTTCTATGACGGTATAGACGAGAGGGCTTGGATGGGAGCGCATGGACAGTGGGCAGAGGAAGGGACAAGAGTCCCAGTCCACGTGGGGAGGGCCATGCTAGGAACACTTGGAAAGGGGAGACTTAGAACCCTGGCAATAAAAACAATTTGGTTCAATTCAGTTGCTCAGTAGTGTCCAACTCTTTGCAACCTCATGGTCTGTGCCACTCCAGGCCTCCCTGTCCACCACCAACTCTCAAGGATGCTCGAACTCAAGTCCATTGAGTCAGTGATGCCATCCAACCATCTCATCCTCTGTCATCCCCTTCTCCTGCCTTCAATCTTTTTCAGCAGCAGGGTCTTTTCCAAGGAGTCTCTTCTTCACATCACGTAGCCAAAGTATTGGAGTTTCAGCTTCAGCATCATTCCTTCCAGTGAATATTCAAGACTGATTTCTTTTAGGATTGACTGATTTGATTTTCTTGCAAACCAAAGGCCTCCCAAGAGTCTTCAACACCACAGTTCAAAAGCATCAATTCTTCAGACAAATTCTTCGAAGCATAAATTCTGAGAATAAAAACAGCTGACTTTAAACCTGCTCAGAGCTAACTCTGTGTGCATGTTATTAGGAATTTTCTTTGACATTAATGATTTTTAAAGTAAGCCTTGAGGACTTAAACATGTTGGAAACAATTGAGAAGAGCAATTTTTCTTATCTGAACCACTTCTTGCAGTACGTGTGTGCATTTGTGTCTGTCTGTGTGTGTTGTAGACTATGTTGCTAGGCAAGGCAAACTTGGTATTTGGTTTTGTGTATTTGTCCCCATGTAACTCAGTTGGTAAAGAATCTGCCTGCAATGCTGGATACATGGGTTCAATTTCTGGGTCAGAAAGATCCCCTAGAGAAGGAAATGACAACCCATTCCAGTATTGTTGCCTGGAGAATCCCATGGACAGAGGAGCTTGGCAAGATACTGTCCATAGGGTAGCAAGAGTCAGACATGACTTAGCGCTATCATTCATTCTTTCTATTTGTCCCTGATAGTTTTGGGGCTTCATTAGGCAGATTTTCTTTTCTTTTTTTTTAAGACTTTTTTTTTGATATATACCATTTTTAAAGTCTTTATTGAATTTGTTACAATATTGCTGCTGTTTTATGTTTTATTGACCATGAGGCATGTGGGATCTTAGTTCCCTGACCAGGGATCAAACCTGCTCCTCCTGCATTGGAAGGTGAATTCTTAACCACTGGACCACAAGGGAAGTCCCTAAGCAGAATTTCAGAGTGAGTTTTTCCTGCCTTCACTTAGGAAACACCATACCTTGGAACTTAAAACTGCTCCATTTACTGAAGCTCTCTGTCCCTCACTTCCCCTGAGGAAACAGAGAAGCATTCATTGTCACAAGGGATTGCTGGCTTCAGTTCAGTTCAGTCGCTCAGTCATGTCCAACTCTTTGCTATCCCATGGACTGCAGCACACCGGGCTTCCCTGTCCATCATCAGCTCCCAGAGCTTACTGAAACTCATATCCATCGAGTTGGTGGACGTCCAACCATCTCATCTCATCCAACCATCCAACCATCTCATTTTCTGTTGTCCCCTTCTCCTCCCACCTTCAATCTTTCCCAACATCAAGGTCTTTTCTAATGAATCAGTTCTTTGCATCAGGTGTCTAAAGTATTGGAGTTTCAGCTTCAGCATCAATCCTTCCAGTGAATATTCAGGACTGATTTTCTTTTAGATTGACTGGGTGGATCAGGCTGTATATTATTTAACTTATATGCAGAGTACATCATGCAAAATAACAGGCTGGATGAAGCACAAGCTGGAATCAAGATTGTGCTGAGAGAAATATCAATAACCTCAGATATGCAGATGACACCACCCTTATGGCAGAAAGTGAAGAAGAGCTAAAGAACTTCTTGATGAAAGTGAGAGAGGAGAGTGAAAAAGTTGGCTTCAAATGAGACAGGGTACTCAGGGCTGGTGCACTGGGATGACCTTGAGGGATGGGATGGGGAGGGAGGTGGGAGGAAAGGTCAGGATGGAAACACATGCACACCAATGGCTGATTCATGTGAATGTATGGCAAAAACCACCACAATATTGTAAAGTAATTAGCCTCCTATCAAAATAAATTTTTTTAAAAAGGAAAAAAAAACCACCAAAAAACTCAACATTCAAAAAACAAAGATCATGCCATTCTGTCCCATCAGTTCATGGCAAATAGATGGGGGAACAATGGAAACAGTGAGAAGCTTTATTTTCTTGGGCTTCAAAATCACTGCAGATGATGGCCACAGCCATGAAATTAAAGATGCTTGCTTCTTGGAAGAAAAGCTATGACAAACCTTGGCAACATATTAAAGAGCAGAGACATTACTTTACCAACAAAAGTCCCTATAGTTAAAGCTATGATTTTTCCAGTAGTCGTGAATGGATGGGAGAGTTGGACTATAAAGAAAGTTGAGTGCAGAAGAATTGATACTTTTGAATTGTGGTGTTGGAGAAGACTTGTGAGTCCCTTGGACTGCAAGGAGATCCAACCAGCCCATCCTAACGGAAATCAGTCCTGAATATTCACTGGAAGGACTGATGCTGAAGTTGAAGCTCCAATATGTTGGCTACCTGATGAGAAGAGCTGACTCATTGGAAAAGACTGCGATGCTGGGAAAGATTGAAGGCAGGAGGAGAAGGGGACGACAGAGGATGAGATGATTGGATGGCATCACCAACTCAAGGGACATGAATCTGAGTAAGCTCCGGGAGTTGATGATGGACAGGGAGACCTGGCGTGCTGCAGTCCAGTGGGTCGCAGAGTCAAACATAACCAAACAACTGAACTGAACTGAGCTTACCAATGGGTCATGTGTGTTAATTGAGCCCTGCATGTCTGTGCTCAGTTGCTACAGTCATGCAACCCCATAGACTATAGCCCACCAGGCTTCTCTGTCCATGACAATTTTCAGACAAGATTACTGGAGTGACTTGCCATTTCCTCCTCCAGGGTATCTTCCCAGTCTAGGGACTGAACTCATGTTTTCTGCATCTCTTGCACTGGCAGGCAGATTCTGTTACCACTGAGCCACCTGGGCACCCTTGAACATTTCTCAAATTTTGATATCATCCTTTTGTGCATTTTCCTTTTCACACTATCATGTAGTACTTGATTTTTCTCATAGCAACAACTGAAAACCCAGTTTCACAATGATATGACATCTCCAAAGGAACATAACAATCTAATGTTAAAATGGTCCATACAGTGTCTGACAGATGTGGGGACTGATGTATTTTCCTCAAAATCTCACATGTTCCAGTGCATCCTGTGAGTTCTCTGCAGTGTCTCAGAGCCCTGTGGGCCACATTTGGGAAAATATGTGATTATAGAGATGAAAGATATGCATGATAAAAAAATAATGCCAACTGCTGACTCACCAAAATGAGCATTAACTTAGAAGCAAACTACATTTTTTCTTAATCTGGTGAGAAACATCAGTGTCTGGAAATCTTATGAATAATCCGGAGGGGGCAGGTGAGAGCCAGGATACTCATGAGATTTTTGGAGGTGGTTCAAGATAGGTCTTTCCATTCAGTGAGCTGGTTGAGATTTAACAAAGTCTCTGACATCGTAGTTTAGATTCAGTGGTCCCAGGGAAGCAGGATTTCTGGGCAGGAGTCAAAGTGTAAGTAGTTACTTGACAAACAGTGAGTGTCTACTCTCCTGAGAAGGGAGGGAAGTAGGGCTTGTTGAAAGCTCTGAGATGTGGATTGGGAGGAAGTTCCTGAAGTTAGAAATAGTTATTTTCACTTTCCATCCTCTTGGGAAAGAATGCTTTGGAAGAGTAGAATCAACTTAATGTAGATATTGGGCTGTGTGGTTTTGGTTCTTCATAAAAATGATAAAAATATCAATAGTTATTGAACCTTTTTCTTGCCAGCCATAGTTCTCAGCACTTTTTAGATGCATTCTATTTTAAACTATCCTCAACAATTTTTTAAGGTAGGAATTGCTATTTCTTATTTAAAGAAAAAATATAGAAGGAAGACGTTTGAATGGTTAGGGAAGGAGGGCAAGATAGGACATACATCTATTTATTTCTTTTTTAAACAGGGAAAAGTCATGGCAAGTAAGACAAGGGTAATTCACTGATTTGTGTGTTCTATTTTCAAAGTGTTCTTTTAGCTTTCATATTACTCCTGTTGTTGGCCTTATAATGGTCCATGGGGCTCCTTACACAGTGACAGAGGGACTCCTCTGTTTTGACTGAATGGTGGCTATCGTTTGTTGGAGCTTTCCTTTTTGCTAATCCTGCTTGTCAGTGACTAACTGCCTGAAGCTGACCACATGCTTCATCCTGCAACTGACCCTGGGAGAACTCCTGGAAGGCACCAGAATTTTTGGACATGGAGAACAGGCCTTCATCTGCATAGCACAGAGGGCAAAGCACAGTGTTCCACTTTCTGGTGTGTTGATTGCTTAGCTATTGAGCTATGTTATGGATTGTGACTTCATTCTGGGGAAAAAAATGCAATGTTAAAGTGATTTGCGTCCTCCCAGCTAAATTTTTTTCTTTAGGTGGCAGTATTCTTTTTTACTTCAGATGACAGATTTTGATATAAGAATTTTTAGATTTAGATTGAAATCCAGATTGAATTCAGCCCTTTCTTAGCTGTGTTACTTAAGCAAGTATTCAACAACCTGAATTTCAAGATCTTCTTTAGGAATAATAGTGAATATATATTTTACAAGATTGTTGAGAAGTTCCAACAAGATAATGTTAAACTATACTAAAGAGATGTTTTAACACAATAGAGTATTATACATATATTAATTATTATTATTGTTGTTATGTGGTTCTTGAAAGTATGTTACTTATAGTCAGTTATTAGATAGTCCTGTAATTCTGTTTCATGCTCCTTCATGCTAATGTGCTTCTTCCTTTTAGCACAGGAGTTCATGTAAATCATTCTCTAACTCTAGGCATGTGGTAATCTAATACCTTGGTGGCTCATTTACAATAGACTAAACATTTCTAAGCATAAATGCACTTTGGATTGATAATTATTTCTTCAAGTTATATTTTAACTTGGTAATTTAATTTTCATGCAGGCTCTTAACTGCAGGATTTATATCTGGCAGTGTTAAACACGTCCACAGACACATTCACACCATGACATATTTGTCCACACTCAGAAATTCAGCTTTAGAAAGTTTCTTTACTCCAAGGTCAAAACTCAAAGAGACTTTCACCAGGACCAGAAATTCTCCAAGAGAAAGTTGTACTCTTTGATTTTCTTTTAGTCCTTTGAGAAGAACAGCTCTCATTCATATCAAAATAAATTCTGAAAATAACGGATGGGATGAAGAAACGCACAAAAAGCAAACATCCTTTCACACTTCTAAACTCCATGAATTTATCAAACAGTTTTAAAAGGTCAAATTATCATTCCCATTTATTAAATCAAAACATAGTTTGGTTTAGGATACTTAGTTTATCCTGGAGATTTTGACTATGAATCTGACGACATAAAACATATAAGTTACCATTAAAAGTTCATTTCAGAATTTATCTCTTTTTAAGTGTAGAAGGCAGAGAAGGCAATGACACCCCACTCCAGTATTCTTGCCTGGAAATCCCGTGGATGGAGTCCCATGGGCTGCAGTGCATGGTGTCGCTGAGTCAGACACGACTGAGCGACCTCACTTTCACTTTTCACTTTCATGCATTGGAGAAGTAAATGGCAGCCCAGGCCAGTATTCTTGCCTAGAGAATCTCAAGGATGGCGGAGCCTGGTGGGCTGCCGTCTATGGAGTCACACACAGTCGGACAGGACTGAAGCGACTTAGCAGCAGCAGCAGCAAGTGTAGAGGGGCACCTAATTTGCAATGTAATTCCAATATTTCATTCAACATTTATATGGCAGCTCTAACATTTATACGGCAGTGTCAGGTATGTCCTGACATCAGTAAAATAATAATCATAACTTTGTATATAGTGATTTATTTTGTTTTTGTAGAAAAGAAGGCTTAACCAGAAGAGTACAGGATTTCCTTCTGTATCCAGGATGGAAAGGTAGTGGGTGATAGAAAGGAACTAGAACTTAAATTCACCAGGACCCAGAGCAAAGCTCTCTCTGGTTATACACTGGGCAGTTTCAAGGCATCTCCTATTGACTTTTTCTTCGGAAAGAATGGTTTTCTATCCTCTGTTTGCATAGTTCTCTATCACAGCTTACTCAGAGTGGGGTTTTGACCTAAGAAACTACATCATGTGACAAAGAAGAACCACCATTGACTGAATCTGCTGCTGTTTGATCCAATTGTTAATTCCTGGAGAGAAACTCTTACTGGCCTAGCCCAGTGTTTCCATCACTAACCCTTATGTAAACTGCCCAGTGGGTTATAGCCATGGATATACAAGTGCCTCCAGGAATAGGTGGTGGCAGCTCTCAGAGAAGGAATCTTGGACAGGGTATCACTCCCAAATCTCAAGAATGTAAAATACTTTAATTGTAGAAACTCTCTACTATCGTCAAAGAAATATTAGTCTGCAAGACTCAGGTTTAGTGGCTTCTCAGGTGGCTCAGTGACAAAGAATCTTCCTTCCGATGAAAGAGACATGGGTTCATTCTCTGGATCTGGAATAGTCCCTGGAGAAGGAAATGGTAACTCACTCTGGCATTTTTGTCTGAAAATTCCCATAGACAGAGAAGCCAGGTGGACTTCATATAGCCCATGGGGTTCCAAGGGTCAGACATCGCTTGCAACTAAACAACATCATCACCACTACTCGGGTTTGCAAAAATATGGGTTTAGTTTACCTTCTTGCCATACCATGCTTAGTTGCTCAGTCATGTCTGACTCTTTGTGACCCCATGGACTGTACACTGCCAGGCTCCTCTAACCAAGGAGATTCTCCAGGCAAGAATACTGGAGTGGGTTGCCATGCCCTCCTCCAGGGGATCTTCCCAAACCCCGGATCAAACCTAGGTCTCCCAATTTGCAGGCGGATTCTTTACCATCAGAGCCAGCAGTTCAGTTCAGTTCAGTCACTCAGTCATGTCTGACTCTTTGTGACCCCTTGAATCGCAGCATGACAGGCCTCCCTGTTCATCACCATCTTCCAGAGGTCACTTAGACTCACGTCCATCGAGTCCGTGATGCCATCCAGCCATTTCATCCTCTGTCGTCCCCTTCTCCTCCAGCCCCCAATCCTTCCCAGCATCAGAGTCTTTTCCAATGAGTCAACTCTTTGCATGAGGTGGCCAAAGTACTGGAGTTTCAGCTTTAGCATCATTCCTTCCAAAGAAAACCCAGGGCTGATCTCCTTCAAAATGGACTGGTTGGATCTCCTTGCAGTCCAAGGGACTCTCAAGAGTCTTCTCCAATACCACAGTTCAAAAGCATCAATTCTTCAGCACTCAGCCTTCTTCACAGTCCAACTCTCACATCCATACATGACCACAGGATAAACCATAGCCTTGACTAGACGGACCTTAGTCGACAAAGTAATGTCTTTGCTTTTAAATATGCTATATAGGTTGGTCATAACTTTTCCTCCAAGGAGTAAGAGTCTTTTAATTTCATGGCTGCAGTCACCATCTGCAGTGATTTTGGAGCCCCTCAAAATAAAATCTGACACTGTTTCCACTGTTTCCACATCTATTTCCCACGAAATGATGGGACTGGATGCCATGATCTTCATTTTCTGAATGTTGAGCTTTAAGCCAACTTTTTCACTCTCCTCTTTCACTTTCATCAAAGGCTCCTTAGCTCCTCTTCACTTTCTGCCATAAGGGTGGTGCCATCTGCATATTTGAGGTGATTGATATTTCTCCTGGCAATCTTGATTCCAGCTGGTGTTTCTTCCAGCCCAGCATTTCTCATGATGTACTCTTAATAGAAGTTAAATAAGCAGGGTGACAATATACAGCCTTGATGTACTCCTTTTCCTATTGGAACCAATCTGTTGTTCCATGTCTAGTTCTAACTGTTGCTTCCTGACCTGCATGCAGATTTCTCAAAAGGCTGGTTAGGTGGTCTGGTATTCCCATTTCTTTCAGAATTT
>SJYC01059290.1:0-12124 GCA_006408675.1 Madoqua kirkii
ATAAAACTTTTCTTTCACTGTAGAAATATTACAAACTCCTCACATATGTAGAAGCAATCAAAGAGCGTAAAACAAAAAACACCCAGAAAGAAAACTATGAAGCATGTGTGGAGCCCTGCCCAAGGCCACAGGTTCAAGACCTCAGAGGTGGAGCTCAGAGCCCAAGTCCCCTCTGGAGAGGACGGAGCCCCTTTGTAACCATTGCCAAAAGCCCCGGTGATCATCACCAGCAGGCTTCCTGACCCCAAATTCGGCAAAGATGCCCACCCCGGTGGTCACCCTACAGTGCCCTAACCAATCACCTAATGCCAACCTTCCAGCAGGAATTTTCTTTGTTTTGAGGCTATAAAAGTTGACTACTAACCCATGAAAACTGTCAACTCTCCCTGGTCTGTCAGGAGGTTGGTCCACTGCGCTCGCAGTGCCCACATTATCTCTGCTCTTTGTTCTTAATAAAATCACTCCCTTCTGAAATGCTCTGTGTCTGGAAATTCTTTTCCAACCCATGCAGATTACCTCAATAGCGTGTGGCAAACCACTAGTTAATAAAACATTATTTTTCTGTTGGTACCTTTTTTTTTTCTTTACCTACTTAAAAAAAATTGAACTACAGTTGATTTACAATGTTGTGTTAGTTTCAGGTACACAGTAAAGTGATTCAGTTATACATATATATATTACTTTTTAGATTCTTTTCTATTATAGGTTATTATAAGATATTGAGTCTAGCTCCCTGTGCCACAAGGTAAATCCTTGTTGGTTATCGATTCATCATTCTTAAAATTTAAATTTGTGATTTATGTCTCTAATTCTCACTCTGGGTACTCGCTTTAATACCTAAACTTTATATTGTGTTGTTTTACAGAAGGCCTCCCCAACCCTGTGACTGGAGGGCCCACAAAACCTGGATGCTCCCTTCTTCCTGATAGTCTGGGTGAAGGAAGGCGAAAGATGAGCCTGGGTCTGGTAAAGCTGGACTCCTGGCTCTTTGCAGTTGAGCTCAATTCCAACTGACAAAGGAAAGATAAGACACAGAGATAAATGGAAGGAGAACAGAGGGAGCGGTGGTCGTCGTTGGATGGACAGAATTATTACGGTGGCTGTTTATGCCGTGTTTACTTTTGGCTTTTCAGTAATAAGTATGCACTTCATTTGTAATCAGAAAAAGGAATCCCAGAAACAAACTGAAAAGAAAAAGGGTTTGGAATCTTTGGGGGTTGGGGATCTCCTCCCTGCTCATTTGGTTGGGTTTTCACAGAACATGGATTTTAAGTTAGTTCCAACTGACTTTTCATCCACAGGGTGACGCACAGCACAAATAACGGGTAAAAACGTGAGTGGCAAGCCTCCCAGGGACTTCCCTGGTGCTTCAGTGGCTAAGACTTGGCACTCCCAGTGGAGGGGGCCTGGGTTCGATCCCTGGTCGGGGAACTAGATCCCATGTGCCGCAACTAAAGATCCTGCATAATGCAACTAACAGCCGGCACAGCCAAATAAATAAATACTAACAAGACAAAACAAAATCCCAAAGTGAAGACAAATTTGAAAAAAGGAAAAAATAAAACACCAAAACTTGGAAACTACAGCCCTTCCTTTCCTGGTTTTGGTTTTGACTGAGTAAGACAGGGCCAGCTGCAGGCACCCCAGCTTCTGTCCTGTCTCTGGGAGGCTGGGCCCTGCCCCTTGGCAAGCTGCACCCACTTCCTGTGCAGAGGCCCATTCACCTGGAGGTCTGCACACGTGGCAGTGTGTTTCATGGCACAGACTCTGGCTGCAGAAGCACTGAGGGGTGTAATAAAGATGCAGATTCCCAGGGCCAGGGCCACACTCAGTCTCTCTGGGGGTGGGACCAGGACTCCTGCTTTAGCCAGCTCTTTAGGAGAACTCTGGAAAACTAAATGAACCTGGGGGAATAAGAAAGTGTGGAAAGGGAGAAATTAGCACTGACAACAGGCACTACCCCCCCCCCCCCCCCCCCAGAGGCCCATTCACCTGGAGGTCTGCACACGTGGCAGTGTGTTTCATGGCACAGACTCTGGCTGCAGAAGCACTGAAGGGTGTAATAAAGATGCAGATTCCCAGGGCCAGGGCCACACTCAGTCTCTCTGGGGGTGGGACCAGGACTCCTGCTTTAGCCAGCTCTTTAGGAGAACTCTGGAAAACTAAATGAACCTGGGGGAATAAGAAAGTGTGGAAAGGGAGAAATTAGCACTGACAACAGGCACTACCCCCCCCCCCACCCGAAAACTGAGCCTGTGCTTAAAAATCATTGCTGTTGCTTCGATTTCAAGAAAAGCTATGACAAACCAACACAGCATATTAAAAAGCAGAGACTTCACTTTGCCAGCAAAAGTCCGTCTAGTCAAAGCTACAGTTTTCCCAGCAGATATGCACAGATGTGAGAGTTGGACCATAAAGAAGGTTGAGTGTCAAAAAACTGATGCTTTCAAACTACGGTGTTTCTCTCAGAAGACTCTTGAGAGTCCCTTAGAGAGCAAGGAAATCAAACCAGTCAATCCTAAAGGAAATCAATCCTGAATATTCATTGGAAGGACTGATGCTGAAGCTAAAGCTCCAATACTTTGGCTACCTGATGTGAAGAGCCAACTCACTGAAAAAGCCCCTGATGCTGGAAAAGACTGAGGGCAGGAGGAGAAGGAGACGACAGAGGATGAGATGGTTGTGGCATCATCAACTCAATGGACATGAGTTTGAGCAAGCTCCGGGAGATGAGGAAGGACAGGGACTGCAGTCTACTTGGTCTCAAAGAGTCTGACGTGACTTAGCAACTGAGTAACAACAGCAGTAGACCATAAAGTACCTTTGAATATTTCATACTGTCAGAGACTCTAAACTTTCAAACACAGTTCACTGGAAAATCAACAGCTCTCCCAGAAGACAGCACAGCTTAGCGGTAAAGAGCAAGCAGGCTCAAATAACACTTGAGCACGTTCCTCAACCTTTCTCAGCCTCAGCTTCCTCATATATAACAGCAATGTGAGCAGAATTCACCCCACTGTTGACTGGGAAGATTAAATCAATGCAATCAGAAGTGTGAAGCAGTCAGCACAGGACTTGGCCCAGGACGTATGCCCAACTAATTTAAGACACACCTATGACTGATGTTAAAAGTAACTGAACAATAAATTTAAACTTCAAAATAAAAACAAAAAAACTGAGATTCTATGAAAAATACCTACAGCCCTTTAACCAAGGTATTGAGCATTAAGTGGCATAGTATGGATCATTCTGAATTAAGAATTATTAATTAAGACTTATTTAATTAAGACTTATTTGGCATAGTATGGATGATTTTTAAAAATTTAGATATAACCAAGCGCACAGAAGTTGGCAAGTCATCAGTCTTGCCCTGATACTGAAGAAGAAACACAAAAGGGTGCTGTTCTTCACCAGAATTATGAGTAAAGGATACATTTGATGTGACCACTGCTATTCTCAGGGACTCTCTGAGCTCCCTGTGGTCATCATGGCCCCCAGGCTCTGCAGCACTCAGTGCTGTCTGCTTATCCTTGAGGGGGTGTGGACAGGCAGCGAGTGCGGCCTTGTAGGGTTCAGGGGTGCCATCAGTGCTCAGAAGGGGAGGAGCCATGAGTCCAGGAATCTTAGGAAAGGGCTTCCCTTCACTCTCAGAACACCCTGAGGGGGAGGCGGGAGTCACTCTCATACTCCATCCTCACTGTCAACATAGCAGTTTCTCAGTCACTGGTGTGTACAATAACCACTCCTGAGATTACGGTAAGGGGATCTGGGATGGGGCCTGGATTCTATGTGAACCCACATTCAATGAGAAACCCTGGGCTAGCCACACAGGACGAGAACCATCAACACCCTGATCATTCCTCCCTGTTATCTCCAGCCCTCATCAATAGCACAGGTTTATCTGCTCTGTGTCCTCTTTTATAAACTTCTGGAAGATAACAGCTTGTCAGACTTTTCTAGGATTCTGCGGAATGTTCAGCAAATGACTCGGGTTCAATGAAATTTTTTTTGAATACAGTTTTCAAAAAATCAACATTTTTCTACTGATCTTAATAGAGTGCCCTGGTACATCAGAATGGGAGGTACAGGCTGTACTTTGGGGGCACATTCCCTAGGGAAATGCAACTCCTGTCTCTGGCAGGTTCCCTCCTTCGGCACAAGCAGCTGGCAGCCCCCATGTGAACAAGCGTACAGGCCCCCCCACCAACCCTCCCTAGTGTGAACCACGAGAGACCAAGGAGGGCAGGTGAGGTGAGCTGCAGTGCTGGCCAGCTGCCAATTTCAAATCAGGACTGGGTGTCTGGGACTTCTCTGGTGGTCCAGTGGCTAAGACTCCGTGCTCCCAATGCATGGGGTTCGATCCCTGGTCAAGGAACTAGATCCCACATGCCACAACTAAGAGTTTCCATGTCACAGTTAAGGATCCCAGATCCCACATGCTGCAGCTAAAACCTGGCACAGCCAAATAAAAAAAGAAAAAGACTGGGGACTAAGGGCACCTAAGGAGATCTAAGAAACTAAGACACAAACAGGGAGTGTACGTATAACCTCAGCAATTATTGCTTGACAGCAAGTTTTCTAGTAAAAACTTTACAGTGCTTCCACGGGGATCCTCCAGTGATCAGGCCTGGCGGGTGGCATGGTGGCTGTTCACAGGTCTGTCCAGGTACTAACCCCAGGAACCTGTGCATATGTGGCTTGGTTTGGATAAAGAGTCTTTGCAAATTGTAGTTAAGATGTTGCTGTTGTTTAGTTACTAGGTCATGTCTGCCTCTCTGCAACCCCATGGACTGCATCTTAGATTATCCTCAATCCAGTGACAGTGTCCTTATAATAGACAGAGAGAACACAGGGACTTCCCTGGTGGTCCAGTGGCTATGACTTTGTGCTCCCAATGCAGGGAGCCTGGGTTTGATCCCTGGTTAGGGAACTAGATCCCACATGCTGCAACTGAAAAAAAGATTCCAAGTGCCACAACTAAGGCCCAGCACAGGCAAATAAATAAATATATTTTAAAGAAAGAGAACATAAAGAGAAAAGGAGAAGGTTATTGGAGATGGAGGTAGAGTGTGGAGGTCCACAGCCACAAGTTAAGGGGGCCTGGCAGCTGCCAGAAGCTGCAAGAGCCAGAAAGGTTGTGTGACAACTTGATTTTGGATTTCTGGCCTCCAGAACTGGGAGAGAACACATTTCTGTTATTTGAAGCCATCCAGTACAAATACACTGGGGCTTCCCGTCTCTGTACTGAGTTCTTTCTGTACTTCATTCTTACCACTCACATTGCCACTGAAAAGAGACCGACACCGATGAGATAAACAAGCATGCATGCAACTTTTCTAAATATTTCCTTCTGGTAAAAAGAACAGTACCTATGCATTAAGGAGATTTAGAACTACAGACGGTGGTAAAGTGACACCATTTCCGGATGCCATTAAGTCGGGCCACTGGCTGATTTCAAAACTCTGTCCCTTCTGCGTCTTGCCAACCTGCATTATCCAGCTGGGAGTCACAGCATGTTCAGGGTCTTGTTTTTGTTGTTGCTGTTAAAAATCTTCAGTTAACAAGTTAATATCTCAGCCACGGCATTTCACTGTGCAGAGGTGCTAGAAGCTATTAGGGAAGGGGCTTGGTGGGGTTTCCGTCTGAACGTCCCTGCTTGTGTGCTGGGAAGACCCAGCATCTGAGGGCTGTGTTCTCAACAGCTCCACCACCGCTCTCCAGAGAAGCCCCACTGCATGCCTTCTGCTTTTCTCACCATCTTGCTTTTCCCCATGCACATCCTCTCCAATGCGGCTCCATCCTTCCTGACAAAGCCAGTGTCCTCCCAGCTGTCAGGGCTCAACAACTTCCATCAACGCGGAGGCCTCACTCCCCGCCCTTCTCGAGCACCTCCCCGCTTGACCTCCATCTTCGGTCAGTTAGGGTGCTTTGATCCCTGAGTCGTTCTGAGGGGTAGTGGCGCTTGTCCGTGACTGGGGGCCAGTGGTCACCTGGCTTCCTACGTCATCTCCCTTCTTTCATCCACTCTTGCCCCTCTATGTTCTATTCATCACAAAGCAGCCTGAGTGAAAACAGAAGTTAATGCAGTAAAACATGAATCAGACTGAGTCACTCCCCTGCTCTGCACCCTCCGACAAACCCCCAGCTCATGCAGGGTAAGCTCCAAAACCCTTACCAACAATGCCCTCATGCCCAGCCCTTGGCTGTCCTCCAAACTCAAGTTCTGCCAGCATACACTGGCTCCAGCCGGGAGCCCCTGGAAATTCTACAAACAATGAGGTGACCAGGGAGACCAGTGCCCAGGAGGAGGTGATGAGGGCCTGGGTGGGGCAGCAAGGGGAATGGACAGGCTTTCTGCTTCCGCCTGCCCCTGTGAAAGCTCATGCACCTGTACCCGTGGTCTTTTTCCTTCCCAAGTCACTGTCTCTGCTTCAGTTGTTGAGAGCCTGGCTCCCAGCTCCAGTGCTGACCTGCCCAATCTGAGGAGACTTCAGGGTCCACATAACTGACCCAGTCAACTATCAGCATCAGAATTTCAGGAGTCCCTTTTAAAGCCTTCACTCCCATGTGCTCAGCTGTCTGTCACGGGGCTTCAGTCTGAACTGGCCTCAATCTTTGCATCTGCTCCTCCTTTCAGATCTTAGCTTTGGCACCCACTGCTCACCCGTGCACTCTGGGATCGAGGCTCTGTGACGCTGCCATCCTCTCCCAGCCAACTGGTAGCTCCCCCGACTCACACATTCCCCGTGGGTCCCACAGCAGCAGAGTCTTTGGGGAGCTCAGATCATGGCCCCTCACAAATGTGTGACTCCACAGGCCTCTGAAAGCTTCGATTGACTACTCAACCCATCCGGAAAGATCTCTCCCTCCTGTTTTCCATGGCACTGTTTTCTCCTGGTTCTCCTCTAGCCTCTCTGACTGTTCACCTTTCTGTCCATCTCAGGGGCCACCTTTCGTCTTTCCCTACTCCCGACATGCTGGCGGGCCCTCTGTGTTCAGCCCCGTTGCCCTCCCTGTCCACCCTCTGCCTCAGTGGGTGACTTCATCTGGTCTGATGGTTTTGGCCATCCCCTATGTGCTGGTCCATCTAGTCAAAGTTATGGTTTTTCCAGTAGTCATGTATGGATGTGAGAGTTGGACTATATAAAGAAAGCTGAGTGCCAAAGAAATGGTGCTTTTGAACTGTGGTGTTGGAGAAGACTCTTAAGAGTCCCTTGAACTGCAAAGAGATCAAACCAGTCAATCCTAAAGGAAATCAGTCTTGAATATTCATTGGAAGGAGTGATGCTGAAGCTGAAACTCTAATAGTTTGACTACCTGACGTGAAGAACTGACTCCTTGGGAAATCTCCTGATGAAGGTAGGAGTAGAAGGAGATGATAGAAGATGAGATGGTTGGATGGCATCACCGACCCAATGGACATGAATTTGAGCAAGCTCTGGGAGTTGGTGATGGATAGGGAAGCCTGGTATGCTGCAGTCACGGGGTCGACAAAGAGTCGGATGTGACTGAGCGACTGAACTGAACTGGACTGTTTGCTAATGACTGACAAACCTGCAGCAGTCTTCCCTTCTCATAGACAAGGCACAAAAAACCCAAGAATCTAGATGGGTAAATGATTACTCCTAAGGATGGGTATGGGGCTTCCCAGGTGGTGCTAGTGGTAAGAACCTGCCTGCCAATGCAGGAGACATAGATTTGGTCCCTGGGTTGGGAAGACCCCCTGAAGGACAGCACAGCAAGAATGCCTGGAGAGTCCCATGGACACGTGGGCTACAGTCCATAGGGTCACAAAGAGGTGTACACAACAGAAGTGACTTAGCACGCATGCACACACACAAGGATGAGCATACCTTTAGACATTGCGAAGGCTCTAGAGTGTGCCTTTTAGCTACACTCTACCCGCCTCTGTTTGCCAGCGGGTCTGTTTAGGATAGCAATTAGGGCCACTGTGCCCTTTAGGGCCCCTGGAAGCAAGCTGGCCATGATGGAACTTCTCATAAACCCAGTATCATAACAGATCAAGCCAAATCCTCGTGTGTTACTATACACGCTAAGTCCATCAACGGCCCATCTCTCCTTTCTATTATGGGGTCCCCACTTCCTTCACATGGTACTTACTCCCAAGTACTCCGTGGTCAGAAGCTTCTCTCCCGAGAGCTCTCCAAGCTGGGGCTGGATCAGTTCGTCCTTGTCTAGATCAGCTTCCATAGTGTCATGGTCCTCCTGTTTCAAAGGAGACATGAAGTGAGAGCTCTGATCCCACTGGCAAGTCCCCAGAGGGTGGCTCTCTGAGCGGCCACCTGTCATGAAATGGGAAGGCCTTGGGTTGGCATTTCAAGGGTCTCAAGGCAGAACGCCCTCTGCTCATGACCTCCGTGAAGATGAAAAGGAAAATGCCAACCCACCTCTTTAAGAAGTCTCATGCCGAATGACCACTTCCATGTCCACAGGTGGGAACAGATTCAACAAGATGCTACTGAACGGTCTCTCCTAGTTACAGTTCTCAGAATGTTTTTCCCCATGAGGTCAAGACCATGTAAACCAGCCAGCCTACAAATAACTATTAAGCCCCTCCATATGCACAGGCCTTATAGGGGATACAAAACTGTATACTCTGGCCTTGTTCTTCTCATGATGTTTACAGTCTGTAAGTGAAAAGACTCAATAAAAAGATAACAGTTGTTCTGCTTCCAAGAAGAAGGAGTGGACATCTTTCCCCCTGTTGCTCCCACTAAGCAAAACCAAAAATACTGGGCATTATGTACCAAACAAATCTAGGAGACCCTGAAAGGTGGCAAGGAGGGGGCAGACTGGCTGGCTGTTCTGGGACATAAAGAATGAAAGGTGGTGAGTTCCCGGCTTTACTTTTTGCCTTAGAGATTCTAGGCTTGGCGTTGAAGAAGGCAGCAACCCAGAAATGAGAATGGGAAGACAAACGCTTGCCTTCTCTAGCCAAAGAACCAGCAAAGGAGGGTGCCCAGTGTGATGGGACTTCTGGACACTAAGCAGACACCAGAGCGAACACTGCCCCTCCTGCCCAACCAACCCCCAAGCACACCAGCAAAGGAGCTGAGACTTCTGCCCTCGCCAGGCTGTGACATCACTGTAGGGGGGCAGTGATATCAGAGAAGGACAAGTAGGGAGGGGGAGTTTTGACCCTGCTGGGTGGTAATGAGCCACCCCGCACCCCAGCACCAGGGAGAGAAGGGGCATGGTGGAGAGCCTGGACTTACACCCCCACTCGGCAGTAATGAGACGTCCTGTCCCCCAGCTGGGGATGGGGCCAGAGGAGCCCTGGTGAGACTCCAGATGCCACCGCTGCCTTGTCTCTCCACACTCCTGCAGGGGGGCCCTGTGGGGAGCAGTAATTCGCCGTTCCTATGGCAGAAGCCTCATAGGAAAGAGAACTCCCACCCCATCTGCACTAACAAGGAGTCTCTTCCCTGCTCCCCCTCCACTAGGTCTCCACAGAGACCACGGGCAGAATCTGGACTTTTACGTACTTCTAACAGTAACGAAGAGGAGCCCCTGCTCCCCCACCAGAGCAGCGTCAGAAGGCGGCAGATAAAACAGAAGATTTACAAAAGACAAAAGTTTCATCACACAGTATCCAAAGTATCGGGGTTTAAATTAAAAAATCACTCATCATACCAGGCATCAGAGTGTTCTTAAACTGAATTAAGAGAAAAACAGTAGATGCCAATATCAGGATACAGAGATGTTAGAATTATCTGAAAAAAATTTAAAGGATCCATCATAAAAATGCTTCAGTGAGCAATCACAAACACTTTTGAAACAAATGAAAGAAACAAAGTCTTGGGGCTTCCCTGGTGGTCCAGTGGCCAACACTCCGAGCTCCCATTGCAGGGCACCTGGGTTTGAACTGGGTCCCACATGCTGCAGCTAAAAAGATCCTGAATGCTGCAGTAAAGATCCAAGATCCCATGTGCTGCAACTAAGACTCAGTGCAGCCAAATAAATAAATAAATAAATAAAATATTAAAACAACAATTTAAAGAACCCTGGCAAGTCTCAAGAACATAGAAAAGGAAGAACAAAGTAAACCCAGGGCAAGCAAAACAAAGGCAAAAATAGAGAGCAGGAATCAATGAAAAGGAAAACAGAAAACAAAAGAGAAAATTGGTGAAACTACAAGCTGGCTCTGAAAAGATGAATATAATTGTCAAACCTCTACTGAGACTGACAAAGAGGAGAGACACAAGTTACTGATATCAGGTATGAAATAGAAGCTATCACTACAGACCTGCAGACATCAAAAGGGGTGGGAGGGAGGTTCAAGAGAGGGGGGATATGCATATCTATAGCTGATTCACATTGTTGTATGGCAGAAACCAATACAACACTGTAAAGCAATTATCCTCCAATTAAAAATAAATTAAAAAAAAGGATAATAGGGACTACTATGAGCAACTGTACATAAATTTGACCATTTAGATAAGAAACACAAATTATTACATTCTCATAACCTGAGTAATCCTATAACTATTAAGAAAGTTGAATTTATAATTTTAGAATCTCCCCCAAAGAAATTTCCAAGCCCACATGGTTTCACTGGAGAATTCCATCAAATTTTGGAAAAAAAAAAGTAACATCACTTCATGGCAAATAGATGGGGAAACAATGGAAACAGTGACAGATTTTATTTTTATTTTAAAAAATTAATTTGTTTATTTTAATTGGAGGCTAATTAAAATATTGTAGTGATTTCTGCCATGCATTGACATGAATCAGCCATGGGTGTACATGTGTTCCCCATTCTGAACCCCCCTCCCACCTCCCTCCCATCCCATGATGCCTCAGGGTCATCCCAGTGCACCAGCCCTGAGCACCCTGTCTCAGGCATTGAACCTGTTTCACATATGATAATATAAATATTTCAATGCTCTTCTCTCAAATCATCCCACCCTTGTCCTCTCCCACAGAGTCCAAAAGACTGTTCTTTACATCTGTTTTCTTTTGCTGTCTTGTATATAGGGTCATCGTTACCATCTTTCTAAATTCCATATATATGCATTAGTATACTGTACTGGTGTTTTTCTTTCTGATTTACTTCACTATATATAATAGGTTTCAGTTTTATCCACCTCATTAGAACTGATTCAAATGTATTCTTTTTAATGGCTGAGTAATATTCCATTGTGTATATGTACCACAGCTTTCTTATCCATTCATCTGCAGATGGACATCTAGGTTGCTTCCATGTCCTGGCTATAAATAGTGTTGTGATGAACATTGGGGTACACGTGTCTCTTTCAATTCTGATTTCCTCGGTGTGTATGTCCAGCAGTGGGATTGCTGGGTCATAAGGCAGTTCTATTTCCAGTTTTTTAAGGAATCTCCACACTGTTTTCCATAGTGGCTATACTAGCTTGCATTCCCACCAACAGTATAAGAGGGTTACCTTTTCTCTGCACCCTCTCCAGCATTTATTGTTTGTAGACTTTTTGATAGCAGCCATTTTGACTGGTGTGAGATGGTACCTCATTGTGGTTTTGATTTGCATTTCTCTGATAATGAGTGATGTTGAGCATCTTTTCATGTGTTTGTTAGCCATCTCTATGTCTTCTCTGGAGAAATGTTTGTTTAGTTCTTTGGCCCATTTTTTGATTGGGTTGTTTATTTTTCTGGAATTGATCTTCAGGAGCTGCTTGTAATTTTAGAGATCAATTCTTCGTCAGTTGTTTCATTTGCTATTTTCTCCCATTCTGAAGGCTGTCTTTTCACTTTGCTTACAGTTTCCTTCATTGTGCAAAAGCTTTTGAGTTTAATTAGGTCCCATTTGTTTAGTTTTTGCTTCTATTTCCATTACTCTGGGAGGTGGGTCATAGAAGATCCTGATGTGATTTATGTCAGAGTGTGTTCTGCCTATGTTTTCCTCTAGGAGTTTTATAGTTTCTAAAAATATGGAATGCTTCACGAATTTGCATGTCATCCTTGCGCAGGGGCCATGCTAATCTTCTCTGTATTGTTCCAATTTTAGTATATGTGCTGCCGAAGTGAGCACAACAGATTTTATTTTCTTGGATTCCAAAATCACTGCAGGTGGTGACTGCAGCCATGAAATTAAAAGATGCTTACTCCTTGGAAGAAAAGCTATGAC
>SJYC01059291.1:0-25832 GCA_006408675.1 Madoqua kirkii
CGTCAGTTGTTTCATTTGCTATTTTCTCCCATTCTGAAGGCTGTCTTTTCACTTTGCTTACAGTTTCCTTCATTGTGCAAAAGCTTTTGAGTTTAATTAGGTCCCATTTGTTTAGTTTTTGCTTCTATTTCCATTACTCTGGGAGGTGGGTCATAGAAGATCCTGATGTTATTTATGTCAGAGTGTGTTCTGCCTATGTTTTCCTCTAGGAGTTTTATAGTTTCTAAAAATATGGAATGCTTCACGAATTTGCATGTCATCCTTGCGCAGGGGCCATGCTAATCTTCTCTGTATTGTTCCAATTTTAGTATATGTGCTGCCGAAGTGAGCACAACAGATTTTATTTTCTTGGATTCCAAAATCACTGCAGGTGGTGACTGCAGCCATGAAATTAAAAGATGCTTACTCCTTGGAAGAAAAGCTATGACAAACCTAGACAGCATATTAAAAAGCAGAGACATTACTTTTCCAACAAAAGTCCGTCTAGTGAAGGCTATGGCTTTTCCAGTAATCATGTATAGATGTGAGAGTTGGACTGTAAAGAAAGATGAGCGTTGAAGAATTGATGCTTTTGAACTGTAGTGTTGGAGAAGACTCTTGAGAGTCCCTTGGACTGCAAGGAGATCAAACCAGTCAATCCTAAAGAAAATCAGTCCTGAATATTCATTGGAAGGACTGATGTTAAAGCTGAAACTCCAATACTCTGGCCACCTAATGCAAATAACTGACTCCTTGGAAAAGACCCTGATGCTGAGAAAGATTGAGGGCAGGAGGAGAAGGGGACAACAGGATGAGATGGTTGGATGGCATCACTGACTGGATGGACATGAGTCTGAGCAAGCTCTGGTAGTTGGTGATAGACAGGGAAGCCTGGTGTGCTACATACAGTCCATGGCGTCACAAAGAGTCAGACAGGACTGAGCGACTGAACTGAACAAAACATCAATTTTATACAATGTTCTCCAGAAAATAGAAGAGGAAGAAATATTTCCCAATTCATTTATGAAGCTAGCATTACCCTGGTACCAAAACTAGACAATGATAGTATCTTCATAAAAAGAAGTGTGTGGATGTATGCTCAGTCATGTCCAACTCTTTGTGATTCTGTGGACAGTAGTCTGCCAGGCTCCTCTCTGTCCATGGGATTTCCCAGGCAAGGATACTTGAGTGGGTTGCCATTTCGTTCTCCATGGTATCTTCCCAACCCAGGGATCAAATCTGCAACCCGTGTGCCTCCTGCATTGGCAGGCAGATTCTTTACCACTTGAGCCACCTGGAAAGAAATACTTGGGTATAAATCTAACCAAATATATATAGGACCTGTATGCTAAGAACTACAAAACGCTAATGAAAGAAATCAAAAAGGTTTAAATAAATGGAAAGACAAATCTTGTTCATGAATTAGAAACCCAACATAGAACTTCCCCGGTGGTCCAGTGATTAAGAATCCACCTTGCAGTGCAGGGGATGCAGGTTTGATCCCTGGTTTGGGAACTAAGATCCTACATGCGGAGAGGCAACTAAGCCCATGCCTGGAAACTACAGAGCCCCAGCACTCTGGGACCAGCATGCCACAGCTAGAGGTTCGTATGCATGATGCAACAAATCCCATCTGCTGCAGCTAAGAACTAACACAGACAAATAAATAAATACATATTGAAAAAAGAAATCCAACATAGTTAAAATGTCAATTCTCCCCAAGTTGATATATAAGTTCCATGTAGTTTCTATAAAAATCCCAGCAGGATTTTTCTGTAGATGGACCCAAGACTATTCTAAGATTTATATGGAAGGACAAAGGAAGTGGAATGCTGAGATAATTTTGAAAAAGAATAAGGGAGAGGAATCAGTCTACTAGATTTCAGGACATTATTGTTGACAAAGAACACTGGCTGTTATTTCAGTAAATGAAGGATGTGTGTGTACCTAGTTACTAAGCTCGATTCAACTCCTGTGAGCCCATGGACTGTAGCCCACCAGGCTCCTTTGTCCATGGGATCTCCCAGGCAAGAATACTGGAGTGGGTTGCCATTTCCTTCTCCAGGGGATCTTCTTGACCGCAGGATTGAACCCATGGCTCCAGCCGCATCTCCTGCACTGCAGGTGGATTCTTGACTTCTGAGTCACTGGGGAAGCCACCAGTATTCACAGAGCTATCAGCCAGTGAAGCTGGTTCTGCACAGTTAAGATGACTATCACAGCAGTAATTTCAACAAGTCCAGACACTTGCATCTTCCCAGACACAGGAAAGCACTAAAATCATTAACTTGAGCTGTCTAGTGAAACTCCTATTATCGCCAGCTCCTCTGTTATCTCTTTGGAACAAGTCTTCAGAGATGTCTGAGAGGCTCTCTCAGGCTATAGTCCTCAGGAAGGTCCCAGATAAAACATAACTCTTAATGTTTAGGCTGTGCATTTTTTTCCAGTTGACATTATGCAGGTAATATAATTGTGATTGATAATCTTGATACTGGCAGAGACAGAGACATACAGATCAACTGGACAGAACAGAGAACTTCAAAACAGACCTACACAAATATGTCCAACTGATTTTTGACAAAGGTGCAAAAGTAACTCAACAGAGGAAGGACAGTCTTTTCAATAAGGAGTGCTGGAGGAACTGGATCTGCACAGGGAAAAAAATGAAACTCACACTAATTCTCACACCTTATAATATTAAAAAATGACTCCAAATGGACCATGGACTTACATGTAAAGCTATCAAATCATCAGAAAAAAAAAAAAAAAACAGGAGAAAATTCTTTAGGATCTATGGCAAAGCAAACGGTTCTTATACTTGAAGTACAAAAGGAAAATTTGATAAATGGGAGTTTTATTGAAATCTTAAAAGCTTTTGTTCTCTGAAAGACCCTATTGAGAGGACAAAAAGAAAAGCTATAGACAGGGAGAAAATATTTGGAAACCATGTATCTGAAAAAGGGCTAGTATCTACATACATAAAATATATAAAGAACTCTCAAAACTCAACAGTAAGTCCCACAAACAATCCAATTAGAAAATGGGCAAATATATGAAGAGACATTTCACTGAACAGGACATGTGATGACAAAGCAGCACAAGAAAATGCTCAACATCATTCACCATTAGGAAAACGTAAATTAAACCCACAATAAGTCACTCCATACTTACCACAATGGCTAAGTTAAAAAAGAGAAACAACATCAAAAGCTGGTGAGGATGCAGAGAAAGTAGGTCTGTTCCTAGCGGGAACACACACTGGTACAGCCGCTCTGGTACAGTTTGGCAGTTCCTTAAAAAGCTAAACATGTAACTACATACAACCCACAAGCATGTTCTTAGGCATTTATCCTAGAGAAATGGAAACTCACTGTCACACAAAAACCTGCATATGAATGTTCACAGCAGCTCTATCTGTAAAAGCCAAACCCTGGGAACAACAGGCATTCTGCCCCACGGGAATGGTAAACAAACTGTGGTCCAGCCACACCATGAGCTATTGACCACACACGCACCTGGATGAAGCTCCAGTGAAATACCATTGTATGAAAAAAGTCAGCCCTTAGTGGTTACATACTATGTGACTTCATTTACATAACATTCTCGAAACGACAAAACTCTGGAAATGGAGAACAGATTAGTGGCTGCCAGGGTTTAAGGAGTAAATGGGGTGTGACTGTAAAAGGGATCCAGTGGTTTTACACAAATCTTCTGGCTCTTGAACATATCTATATTAATACCCCGGTGGCTGTTATACTGTAGTTTTGTATAATGTTAGCAGTGGATGGAACTCGGTAAAAGGTATACGAGATTTTTTTCTATTATTATGTGAATCTACAATGATCTAAAAAAAAAAAGTTTTCAAATATACAAAAAGAGAGGAGTTAAAAACCAAATAATAGTATATATGATAATAATAGTAAATAATAATAGTAAATACGATGGTGTTGGAGCAGACTCTTGAGAGTCCCTTGGACTGCAAGGAGATCAAACCAGTCCATCCTAAGGGAAATCAGTCCTTGGAAGGACTGTTGGCCACCTGATGCGAAGAACTGACTCACTTGAAAAGACCTTGATGCTGAGAAAGATTGACGGCAGGAGGTGAAGGGGAAGACAGAGGATGAGATGGTTGGATGGCATCACGGACTCAATGGACATGAGTTTGAGGACAGGGAGGCCTGGCGTGCTGCAGTCCATGAGGTCGCAAAGAGTTGGACACGACTGAGCGACTGAACTGAACTTAACTGAGTGTATATGAACTGTCTCCAGCCTGTGTCTAATCAAACGCCAGCTGGCAGTGGGGAAGCTGTGGTATGCTCCCCCATTCTCTGCCAGCACTTCGGAGACTATACTGTCCTCTGCAGGTTAAATTATGAAGATCCATACAAGACAGACCAGGGACTTTCCAGTCGTTAAGTTCAGTCGTTAAGACTCCATGCTCCCAATGCAGGGGGCACAGGTTCGATTCCTGCTCAGGGAACTAGAGCCCACGTGCTGCAAGTAAGACCTGGGGCTGTCGAGTAAATACATGAATTAAAACAAGTTACAAACAAATAAATAATACGAAACGGACTATCCCGTCACCTGACTGAGGTAGAATCCAAGGAGAGAATGTGTCTGTGTGAGGGGAGCTGGCCTGCTGTGAAGTGAGGTCAGAGGAAGGAAGAAGCCCTGGGGGGCAGCGGGCCCAGGGCCTGGCAGCCTTAGGGCAGAGGGCTGCCCCAGGCCGGCATGTCTGGGTGACAAGGGTCCCTGACATCCTCAAGCCAGGCCTTCTCCTGAATCTTCACCCACTCAACCACGTGGAATCTGCTTCCTCTAAAGCTTGCCAACAGGAAGAGGAAGCTCTGCTCTGCAAAGCTAAGTACCCGTTCTTATTTCCAAGCTGATTCCTAGCCATTTTGGTGAATGTGATTTATCTGAGTCAGTTTCCAAAGGATGCTAAAGCCCCCAGTTCCCGTGAGGCCTGCCTTTGCGGGGCTGGGGCAGGGAGGCTGTTCCAGGGCGCATCCTTGTCTCCACAGGTCTCTTCACCACTCGGTCAGTCAGTGCCACCTGCCGCCACTAGACCCTGTCACCCCGAGGCGGGGCGGGGCAGGGGAGGCTGTCTTAGGAAAAGGGGATTCGACTTATCCTAGGTGGCCCCCAGAGCAGACCAGAACCAGCAGACTCAGGAAGGTTCCAGTCCACCCCAGAGCGTGTCCCCGCCCTGAGTGCTGTCTTCCTCGCAGCGGGGGCTGCTGAGGAAATGCTTCCCACTCCAGCTTACATGCGAGCATGGAGGAAGCCGCCGTGCACTTCCACAGCACTCCACCTCAGCTCTCACAAGGACTCCGTGGGGGTTCCTTTCATGACACCTGGTTTGTGTGATGTGGAACCTGAGCTGGAGAGGCTGACAAGCCCACACGGAGAGCCTGGCCTGGAGGGGGAGGTCTAGACTCTAAGCTCAGGGCAGCCCCCTTTCACCCAGAACTTTCTGACTCAAGACCTAGGGCCCTGCAGAGAAGCCTGTTTCCAGGGAGGCACAGGCTAGACCTCAGTGCCTGGTGGAGATTGAGCACAACGGGGCAGAGAGAGGGGAGAGGAGGGCCAAGGGCTGGATCCACACTCGCACCCCCCATTCCTCTCCCAATCCCCCCACCCCACCCCTGCCCCGTCTCGTCCTCTCTCTTTCCATCCATCCTGTCTCATCGTGGATGGAGAACCCATTCTTGACCGAACTGGAACACCAGGTTCATGGTCATTCAGCCCCTTGTCCTGATCATTCTCCACGTAAGGGCTACTGCCTTCTTTTGCTGTTCACCTGAGTTGGCAGCTCTGCCAAGTGTGGTGTACCTGCCATCCTGAAATTTCACTCGGGGCTCCTTAAAGGTGATGCTATGTGAGGCAACCCGAGGTCAGGTCTGGGGCAGCCAGGTCAGGCTATACTGCTGCCTGTACTTCGAGTTTAGCTTTGCTTAAAACACCAGCATCTTGGTGATCAAACAGTGTGTACATTATATGACTATTTTAGGAAAATGACTGTTCGTTGTGGACGACAGCACTGGGCTCTGTGGTCAGAGTGAGTGGCTAAGGGTGCTGGGCGGTGGAGTAGGATTTCATTTCTTTTCTAAGGAATGAAGCCGTGGAGGCACCAGCTGGCAATAGGCATGTGAATCACAGTTTCACAGAAGTATTGGTGATACACCACTTCCCTGCCAGGATGAAATAGGAGACCTTAAGAAACAAAACAAACGTCCACATTCCATTTCAATGAAAAATAAAAGGTCAATGGCTAAGCTTAATCAACACTAGCAAAAGTATTTCTCTACTCTGGACAACAAGTAAATATGTAAGACATTCACTTGCAAATACACAAACTAACAAACATATTCTCAATCATAAGTTAAAGCCTGACTTACTAACTTCTTGTTGATATTTGACAGAAAACAGTAAAATTCTGTAAAGCGATTAGTCTTCTTAAAAAATAAATTAATTAAAAAACAAATTAGTAAGAGATTCACTGAGATCTTCAATTTTTTTTTAAAAAGCAAATGGATGCTTTTTTAAAAAATTGAAAGTACTTCATAGTTAAATTCATTGATAATTGATAAACTTTGGAAAACACAGGACAGTTTCTATACTGTCTCCCTAATATATACGACTCTGTAGTAGAAGTTAACTTAAGTAGAGTGTCATAACCAAGTGTGGGGCCTGAGAAGGAAACAGGGCACCTTGGCCAGCCTGCTTCCACCTGGAGACTTGACTTCTTCTGCCACAGTTTTTCTTCTGCCAACATCCAGGAAAATACACTGGGTGCTTTCAAGAATATCATGTTAGTGTAAGATGCAGAAATGTAAAAAACTGGATGTGAAAGTCGTCATTAAATGGATAGCTACTGGTTAAGAGAGTTAGTAGTGAGGCTCTGATTAGACCTGATTCTTATCAGTGTCTGAGCTTCTCCCTCCAGCAAATGAGATCATTTAAAATCCTGCCCCTTTAAAATCAGAACTTACTGACTAAGGAACTTTCTTAAGTTTTCCATATACTGTAGAGACATAAACAAGTCACTGTCATGGTTTTTCTAAGAAACACTGATGTCAGCAAAAAGGAAACGGAGGCATCGTCAAGACTCCTGAAACATAAAGAACAGAAGGAAAAGGAGCTGTACTGGATGAGCTGGAAGGTGCTATTAAACAGAGTTGTTGCTGTTGAGTTGCTGAGTCCATTCTCTGCAACCCCAGGGACTGCAGCCTGCCAGGCTCCTCCGTGCATAGTATTTCCCAGGCAAGAATATGGGAATGGGTTGCCATTTCCTTCTCCAGGGGATCTTCCCGATCCAGGGATTGAACTTGCATTTCCCGCATTGGCAGGCAGATTCTTTACCACTGAGCCATCAGGGAAGCCTGTAACTTCCATACTATTGAGGCAAGAGCTTAATTCAATACTAGTCTGTTTCCAGCAACACTTGGGAAACCAGATGCAGAGGGAGGTTCGGGACAGCAGAGGAAATCATGAGATGTGGTGGGAAACGTAAAGAGAGAGCCCATAAAGCTGACGCCTGCTGGAAGCAGGGCACTGGGCTCACCTGTGCCCTTGGGGCCGAGTGGGTGGAAACCACTGAGGATGCGTCAGAAGTTTCTGAAATGGGCTCACCTAGGAGACATTCAGGGATGATCTTACAGCTTCAGCCTTCTCTCTGGGACAGGAGAGACTACTTTCTACCAGTTCCCCCCGATTCAAGTGGGTTTCACTTGCGTAGAAACAGTACCAGCCACACTGCTGGCTTCCCTGGGGCTGCTTGTGAATTCCAAACGGCGCATATTTTGCAATCTACTCTGTGAAGTAAGCAGGTGATGGATAAGGAGCGCTTGGAGAATAAATGCCTCATTAGGGTGGGTTTTAAATACCATTGTCGGGAGGAATTTTACTAAAATTACTGGTCTTTATGTACTTGGGCAGAATGCATCAGATTACTAAAGGGAGAGCCCAAGGATAACTGATCACGTCAAGAAATTAAGAATGCTTCAATAAAAAAGGCACTTGAGCTGAGATGAATTTAGATGCTCTAATACGAAGCTTCCCCATAGTGGCTCGGTGATCTTATGACACTACAAGATTCTTAACTGAAGGCTTTAGATACATAATACTCCAGACAAACCAGATTCTAAGCAGTTGGCCTGAAAGCAAAACTAAGGTTGACCACTAAATGCATTTGAAAACTCAGATTCTTGCAGATACAATGCAGAGCGCAGAATGTATTCAAGTCGTTTTACATATGACAAGCGAAAGTATCGAGTGTGTTTTCCACTTGAAATAATTATAGGACTTCTAGCAGCAGTTTAAACTTGAGATACCTTCTCAGACCCTGAATTGGAAATCTTGCTCTTTGTAAAAATAAGGAAAAAACACTCCACATGGGAGAGAAAGGGTGGACCAAGGTAACCAGGTAGGCAGTGTAATCAACCTATTTCCCCTAGCATAATGGATTTTTTTCCAGTTTTGCAGCTTTCCAGGACTGTGGATGCAAGCAGGTTCTGAGCCCTGGAGGACTCGTTTTGAAACAGCAACTTCCCATCCATAAAATGACATTCCTAGGTGGGCAACGACAGCTGGTTTGACCACCAGCCCAGTTCATTAACTAACCACATTATCGAAACCAGATAGTCCGTAACACCCTTCGCTTCCTTGATTCTTCTAATCCAAGGCTTTAACTGCCCAATTTGCTTGCTTAAACTCCCCTGAAGTCTATTGAAAATGACAAGACACGTGGAAATGACAGTAGTGTTGCTCTGAGAGAAAGTGAAAAAGAAAATGAAAGTGTTAGTTGGGCAGTCGAGTTCGACTCTTTGCGATCCCACGAACGGCAGCCCACCAGGCTCCACTGTCCCTGGGATTCTCCAGGCAAGAATACTGGAGTGGGTTGCCATTTCCTTCTCCAGGAGAATCTGGAGAATCCGCAACCCAGGGACCAAAGCCGCATTTCCTGTGTCTCCCAAATTGCGAATTGCGGGTGGATATTTTACCACTGAGCCACAGGAGAAGCCCTGAGAGATGCCGAGCTTACAAAAACATGTAACACAAAGAATCAGAGGAGACTGGGAGGCTCAACAACTCTGGGAGTGAAAGACAGTAGAAAGATCTGGTGGGACAAAGGGAGGGAGCCACCACCAGAGCAGGGTCTAGACACCGTGCTGAAGGCAGACTAGAGGACTCAGGTAACTGAGTTCCTTCTTTAGCTTTAAAAAATTATTTTTAAATTTTTGGCTGTGCTGGGGCTTTGTTGCTTTGCAAGGGCCTTCTCCAGTTGCAGAGAGCGGGGTTCTCTTTCTCTAGTTGCAGAGAGCGTGGTTCTCTTTCTCTAGTTGCAGAGATCAGAGGTTCTCTTTCTCTAGTTGCAGAGAGCAGGGGTTCTCTTTCTCTAGTTGCAGAGAGCGGGATTCTCTTTCTCCAGTTGCAGACAGCGGGATTCTCTTTCTCCAGTTGCAGAGAGCAGGGGTTCTCTTTCTCTAGTTGCAGAGAGCGGGATTCTCTTTCTCCAGTTGCAGAGAGCGGGGTTCTCTTTCTCCAGTTGCAGAGAACGGGGTTCTCTTTCTCCAGTTGCAGAGAGCGGGGTTCTCTTTCTCCAGTTTCAGAGAGTGGGGTTCTCTTTCTCGAGTTGCAGAGAGCGGGGCACGTGGCGCATGGACTTCTCACTGTGGCTGCTTCTCTTGTAGTGGAGCGCAGGCTCCAGCCACTCGGGCTCCAGTGGCCGTGGCACCCAGGCTCAGTAGTTGCTGACTCTGGGCTCTAGAGCGCAGGCTCAGTAGCTGCCCCTGTGAGGCATGTAGAATCTTCCCAGACCAGAGATCGAACTGCACCGGCAGACGGTTTCGTATCCACTGCACCACGAGGGAAGTCCTGAGTTCCTTCTAAACAGGAGTCGCTGAGTGTGCTCAAGAGATGCGGGGGTGGACCTGGCACTTGAGGAATCAAAACACCCCAAGTCTGGGTGTGTCCCTCCTCAATCCTGAGTAACTAGGGAGGGGCAGTTAATAAGCAGAAACCACCACCCCAGATATGGAAACGTATCTGACACAATAAGGTACACCAGCAAGCAGAGTCACAGGGAAAAACTCTTATTCTATACACCATGTCAAGTTCTGAGATAATGTTTAGATGAACTTCAGAGTCCTCAAAGAACTAGACGAAGGAGATTTGATAAGTAAGGATTTGTCATTATTTCTCAAGCTCCCTAGGTAGGGAGGATGTGTTTGTAGGGGGGTTGATTAGGAATCTGAATTTGGTATTTTAGGAAAAACAGGGAAATTTAGGAAGTTAAGAAAATTTTTCACAGGCTGGGTGTTATGAAAAGTTTGCTGTGGGAACAGCCTCCCTCCCCCTCCTTTCCCCCACTGAGGGTATCCAACCCCTTCTCCCCACTCTCCACCCCCAGCTCCATCCTGGCCACCCACCGACAGGCTCCAGCTCTGGCCAGGCACCGCACCAGGGACTTCCACTCTAGCAGACGATACTGAAATGTCAGAACTGACTAGCAAAGCTCTGAGTCTGTGGCAGTAGTTCACAGGGATCATTTCATTCGATCCTCCCAACCACCTGATGAAATGGATATTTATAGCTGTACTTTACAGGTGAGAAGGAGAACGCAATGGCACCCCACTCCAGTACTCTTGCCTGGAAAATCCCATGGACGGAGGAGCCTGGTGGGCTGCAGTCCATGGGGTCTCTAAGAATCAGACATGACTGAGCGACTTCACTTTCATTTTTCACTTTCATGCACTGGAGAAGGAAATGGCAGCCCACTCCAATGTTCTTGCCTGGAGAATCCCAGGGACGGGGGAGCCTGGTGGGCTGCCGTCTATGGGGTCGCACAGAGTCGGACACAACTGAAGCCACTTAGCAGCAGCAGCAACAGGTGAGAACACCGAGGTCTGGGGTGCTGAACCGTGTGCCCTCAGCCACGAGGCTGGTGAGAGGAGAGGCTGGGCTCAAACCCTGGCAGGCTGATTACGGAACCACTTTCTCTGTATCAAGATTCAAATACTTGCTGTTTTCCCATTAAGCAAGTATTTGTCATTTCCAGGGTCTGCTGGGGCTAAAGAGACGCTTCTGCGCTTGGCTCCTCTTACCTTGGACTTGAAATGAGGACACGGGCAGCACAGACAATCAAACGCACCCATGAAAGGAGACAAGAATGTGATTCAAGACCCCAGCGGCTGTAACAGTGAGACAGTAGATCAAGAGTGTCCTAGCCTTGGCTTTAACATGTCCCCTTGCCCACCCCCCTACCCCCAGCTTTTCTGGAGCAAGTGGATATTATATAGACACAAAGGAAGAAATGGAAACTATCAATTTTTGTGTGCTCATTGTGTGCCACAGACTAATTCACTGATCTCACAACAGTTCAGCAGTAATTATCTTTATCTTCATAGATGAAGAAACAAAGCTAGTAATGAGAAAGAAAATACAAACCTCGACTGGGGTCTCAATGGAGTGGACCTTTGAATACCACCATTAGCAACTTAATTTTCTTAGGTGATACGGGGCATGGGAATATTTTTAAGAAGGAATCAAGTGAAAGCAAAAATGGGTTCAGCCACCTTCGAGAGCAACGTGGCAGCATCTATTGGTAATAAAGACAAGACCCTTGTGCAGGGGTTAAGAGGATGAACTAGGGTGGCACATCTTGGTATGAACAAACCTCTAACATGTAATGTTGAATGAAAAAAAAGCAAGTTGGTAAATGATTCATAGAGCATTATGCCATTTATGTAAAATTGAAAACCACAAAACAATAGTGTACACAGTTAAGGCAGACATAAAGATATTATAGAAGCACAGAATGCCCGTGGAACGTTACACATCAGGTTCCGAAGGTGGGGAAGGTGGGAGAGGAGAGCAGGGGAGAGATGGAGCCACAGCGGTCAGGTTAGTTTCTGGACTTTCTGGAAAGTTAAAAATGCTCCAAAATTTAAGTGATCATGGCCTTGCGTGATCCAGGCCCTGCTCTGGGAAGATGGTCTGCTGGCCACATGCAGGACAGGCTGGGAAGGGAGGAGACTGAGGCTTAAGTCAGGATGTGCAGCAGAAAAAGGAAATGAAGGGGAAGATGAAAGTGACTTTTAGAACCATGAGCCATAGCATCTGAAGGATGATGGCAAAGTACGAGGGAGAAGGAAAACCACAGATTCCGGAGCCACTGAGAGAGTACAGGTGCCTGGACAAGTGGGCAATTTAAGAATTTCAGTTTTTGTGAATGTCCACATTTGATTTTTGGGCTTTGCTGGTGGCTCAGATGGTAAAGAATCTTCCTGCAATTCAGGAGACCCAGGTTTGATCTCTGGATGAGGAAGATCCCTGGAGAAAAGAATGACAACCCACTCCAGTATTCTTTCCTGGAGAATTCCATGGATAGAGGAGCCTGGTGGGCTACAGTCCATGGGGTCCACAAAGAGTCAGACATGACTGAGTGACTAATACTTAATACACGCAATTTAGAGCCACTTATTGACCATACATCACACATGTCAGACACTAGACAGTTGGCTCATTTAGAGAAACTGAGTCCTGTACACGGTAGAGTCTGGACCTCAATCAGAGCCCTTGATTCTATGATGAATGATGTTAGATGCCTCTTCAGCCAAGAAATTGTCCACAGGCTACCTGGTCCCAGTGCCTCAAAGCTCGGTTCAAGGACACAGACGCCAAGCCCTGTTAATGACTTATTGTATTCAGTTGGCAACTGCAGTTCTCATTGTGATGCAGTCAATGGGCACTCTGAGTGACCCTTTGACACAAGATGAGTGCTAATGTCACTTTTCACTTAATATCTTCCAACAACTTCCCTCTTCTCTCAGAAAAAGAGCTAATGTCCTTATATACATTACCATGTGTAAAACAGACAGCTAATGATGGGAGGCTGCTGTATAGCCCAGGGGGCTCAGCTCAATGCTCTGTGATGACCTAGAGGGGTGGGATGGAGAGAGTGGGAAGGAGGCTTAAGGGGCAAGGGAATACACATACATACATATACTTCAGGCTGATTCACGTTGCTGTAGGAAGAAACCAACACAATGTAAAGCAATTATCCTCCAGTTAAAAATAAAAAATTTTTTAAAAAGAGCTGATGTCCTTCTCGAGGCTCCAGGTGGTCTGTCCCGTCCTCTGACTCTGTATCCTGTTTCCTCCCCATTTCTTGTGGGTCCCCAGGAGGTTTCGACTTTGACATTCCCTGTCCCCAGGGTCCACCTTGGAGCTTCTCCCTCAAGTTCTTCTTACTTTTATTGTTCTTTGAGGCACTCACCACTGCTTGAAAAGGTAGGAAATATTACATTTCTATTTCCTTATTTGTTTAAGGTCTGCTTTCTCCTGATAGGGTATCTATTTCGCTTACCGCCACTCCCGGACAGCTTCTGGTAAAGGAAAATGAGTAGGTCAGGCAATTCCCATCTACACACAGCAAGCACAAAATGTGACACATTTATTAAAAACAGTCATTTCAGAACACCGGAAAATGACCAGTGGCAGGTCACAACTGCTCCCTGGGGAAGTGCTACTGCTCTTGGGTCAAGCCTGGTGCTTTGCTGGGAGAGTTCTTGGCTATTTCAGGCAGTGAAAATCCACAGCTGTATTAACTGAAGGTGTGGACTTGGTGGAGGGCAAGTAAGAAACCAGCTAGAAGCTAAAGGCGGATTCCCAGAAGCAAGGGAGCCACAGAAGGCCGAGATGATAAAACCTCCAAGCGACTCCGATGGACTGTTAACTACAGATGAATGCAGAAAATCCAGGGAGCTCAAAGAAAGTTAAAAGCTTGGGGGAACTTGGAAATTTTCTAGACTTTTAAATGCATTCTTCAACCTACAGGTAACTCAAGTCACAGAAGATGGTCACTTGAGGCCGGTAAACATAATCTTTACCCAAATCTCTCACTGACAGTGAAACTATTCAGGGAGACCCATATGGCAGGGCAGGTAATAAGCAGAGACATCACGAGCTGCATGCCACAGGGGGAGAGGTTAGACAGAGACCAGGCAAGGTAAATGATCACTCAACAACACTCAAGAAAGCAACACATACACCAGAATCATTGCAATGTATTATCTGCAATGCCTGGTTTTCAACCAAAGGCATTATCAGATGTGGCCCAAGAAACAGAAAAAATGTGACCTGTGCTCAGGAAATATTGAGTAGCCAAGAACTAACTTTGAGTGGGCCCAGATGTTGGATTTAGCAGACAGATTTCAAAATAGCTATTATGAAAACGTCTACAGAATTAAAGAAAAACGAGCTCAAGAGCTGAAGAAAAATATACTAAAAATAAGTGAAAAATAGGGAAGTGGACCCTGTAAAAAGGAACCAGATGGGAGTTCTAGAGCTGAGAAGTATAATAACCGAAATGAAAAATTCAATGGATGGGCACAACAGTAGATATGAACTGACAGAAGAATCAGTCAGTTAGAAAATGGAGCAACACAAAGTATCTGGCTTAAAGAACAGAGAGAAAAAACACTGAAGAAAATAAAGCAAGCCTCAGAGGTCTGTCACATAATATCAAGTATTCTCATACATGTGTAACTGGATTTCTAGGAAGAGAGGAGAGAAAGAAAGGGGCAGAAAAAATACTTGAATAGATAATGGTTGAATTCTTTCCAAAATGGTGAAAAACGTAACTTACAGATCCAAGAGGGCTTCCCTGGTGGCTCAGATGGTAAAGAATGTGCCTGCAGTGCAGGAGACCCAGGTTCGATCCCTGGGTCAGAAAGATCCCCTGGAGAAGGGAATGGCTACCGACTCCAGTATTCTTACTTGGAGAATTCCAAGGACAGAGGAGCCAGGGCTTCCCTGGTGGCTCAGATGGTAAAGAATGTGCCTGCAGTGCAGGAGACCCAGGTTCGATCCCTGGGTCAGAAAGATCCCCTGGAGAAGGGAATGGCTACCGACTCCAGTATTCTTACTTGGAGAATTCCAAGGACAGAGGAGCCTGATGGCGGGGTATGGGGGAGGCAAAGAGTTGAACACCACTGAGAGACTTTAACTTCCACTTTTTATAGACACAATGAATCCTAAAAAGGATAAATACAAAGAAGACTATACCCAAACACATCATCATCAAACTGCTGAGAGCCAAAACTGAAGAAAAGAATCTTAAGTACCAGCAAGGGCAAAACAAGCACATTCAGGGAAAGAATGATAACAGATACCATTAACAGCTGGCTTCTCATCAGAGACAAAGGAAGCCAGGAGACAATGACATATTCAAAGAGAGAAAAACCATACCCAGTTAACTGTCCTTCAAAGACGAAGGTGAAATAAAGACAATTCCAGATTTTAAAAACTGAGAGAATATGACAGACTTGAGTTACCAGAAATGCTACAGGCAGTGCTTCAGGCAAAAGAGAAATGGTGCCAGACGGTAACTTCACAGGAAGGAATGAAGGACACTGAAAATGCTAGACACGTGGACAGGCACAGAGATGGACGCTTTCCTGGGAATTTCTTTAGGAGATTCATGACGATTGAAAGCAAAGACTTACAATACTGGGTTGATAATAAACACAGAGGTAGTATATGCAGCAACAAGAGCAAGAAAGAGGAACAGAAAGAGCTGTACTGGAGCAAAGTTCTATTTTACCGGAAACAAATCAGTATTAACTCAAAGAAGAGTGTGGTAAGCTGTATACTGAAATCCCTAGAACCAACTCAGAAAGAAAAAGGAAAATACAGCTAAAAAGCTAATAGAGTAATTAAAATGGCATACTAAACAACATTTGTGCAATACAAAATAGGGTGGTAAGATATGTATTTGTTTAAAGCAAAGGAAGGGAGGAGAAAGAGGAACAAAGAGATCACATAAATGAAAACAGCAACCAGCAGAATTAAACCCAAGCATGCCAATAATTACATTAAATATGAATACATATTAAACAAAACAATTTTGAAAAAGAACAGTGTTGGAGGACTCATATTTAAATACCTATTATGAAGTTAAATACAATAATTAAGATCATGTGGTACTAGCAAAAAGACAGACATGTAGGTCAAGTGAACAAAAATCAGAATCCAGAAATAAATGCTTACATTTATGGCCAAAAGAGTCTCAATTTGACAAAGTAATTCAATGGGTCAAAGCACAGCTTTTTCAACAAACTGTATTGGGATAACTGGATAGTCATATGTAAAAAGATATGATTTCTTTGCCTGAAATAATATATAGAAATTAACTACAAATGGTCCTACATCTAAATGTAAGAGCTAAAGTTATGAAACTCTTAGGGAAACATGGGAGGAAATCTTTGCAATATTAGTTTAGGCTAATAGTTTTCAACTGGAGGTGATTTTGCCTCCTGGGGACATTTAGCAACGTCTGTAAACATTTTTGGTCTGCACTCCTTTGGAGTGGGGTGACTAATTCTGGCGTCTAATAGCCTGCTGCTGCTGCTGCTAAGTCGCTTCAGTTGTGTCCGCTAATAGCCTGAGATGCCGTTAAATATCCTACAACACACTGGATAGTCTCTACAACAAAGAATTATCCGGCCCCAAATGTCAGTAGTGCCCAAAGCTGATAAACACTGGGTTGGGCAAAGAGTTCTTAGACACAACAACAAAAGCACAAACCAGGAAAGAAAGAAAAGGTAGGTAAATCAGACTCCATCAACATAATAAACTTGGGCACTTCAAAAGATGCCATTAAGAAAAGGAAAAGACAAGCCACACTTTGGGAGAATATATTTACAAGTCATAAACATGGGGAAACAATGGAAACAGTGACAGACTTTCTTGGGCTCCAAAATCACTGTGGATGGTGCAGTCATAAAATTAAAAGATGTTTGCTCCTTGGAAGGAAAGCAATGACAAACCTAGACAGCATATTAAAAAGTAGAGACATTACTTTGCCTTCAAAGGCCCGTATAGTCAAAGCTATGGTTTTTCCAGTAGTCATGTATGGATGGAAGAGCTGGACAATAAAAAAGGCCGAGTGCCTAAGAATTAATCCCTACGAACTGCGGTGCTGGAGAAGACTCTTGAGAGAACCTTGGATTGAAAGGAGATCAAACCGGTGAATCCTAAAGGAAATCAGTCCTGAATATTCACTGGAAGGACTGACGCTGAAGCTGAAGCTCCAATACTTTGGCCACTTGGTTCGAAGAGCTGAGTCATTGGAAAAGACCCTGATGCTGGGAAAGATTGAAGGTAGGAGGAGAAGGGGACAACGGAGGATGAGATAGTTGGATGGCATCACTGACTCAATGGACATGAGTTTGAGCAAGCTCCAGGAGATAGAGAAGGACAGGGAAGGCTGGCGTGCTGCAGTCCATGGAGTCTCAGAGTCAGACATGTTTTAATGACTGAACAACAAATGATATGTTGAAATCCTAACCCCCAGTACCTCAGAATGTGACCTTAATTGGAAATAGGGTTGTTGTAGATGTAATTAGCTATGATGAGGTCATACTGCAGTAGGGTGGGCCCCTAATTCAATGTGACTGGTGCCCTTACAAAATGATGTGAAGACACACAGGTGAGAAATGCACCTGCAAGTCAAGGACTGCTAAGGACCTCCAGCAACACCTGGAGCTAAGAAGAAGGCATGGAACAGGCTCCCCCAGAGGGAGTGTGGCCCTGCTGACACCTTAATTTTGGACTCCTAGGTTCCAGAGCTGTGAGAAAATACCTTTCTGTTGTTTTAAGCCAACCAGTTTGTAGAATTTTGTTAGAGCAGCCCTAGGAAATGAGTGCAGCTAAGCAAGAACATAAAAAGATGCTCAGCATCATTAGAAACTGGGGAAATACAAATTAAAAACACAGTGTGGGACTTCCCTGGTGGTCCAGTAGTTAAGAATCTGCCTGCCAATGCAGAGGACACAGGTTTGGTCCCTGGTGCAGGAACTAAGCTGCTACATGCCGAGGAGCAGCTAAGCCTGTGTGCTGCTACTGCTGAAGACCCCGTGCCCGAGAGCCTGTCGCTGCAGGAGAAGCCCACTCATCACAATTAGAGAGTAGCCCCCGCTCACTGCAACCAGAGATGAGGTCCAGCACAGCCAAAAATAAGTAAATAAACAATAACTTTAAAACCATGATGTAATATCACTTCATATCCACTAGGATGGCTGTAATTAAATGAAATAACAGACAAATAAAAAACATTGGTGTGGACGTGGGAGGGCTTCTCAGGTGGGACTAGTGGTGAAGGAACCTGCCTGCCAATGCCAGAGCAGGAGGCGTAAGAGGCTCAGGTTCAGTCCCTGAGCTGGGAAATCCCCTTTAGGAGGAAATGGCAACCCACTTCGGTATTCTTGCCTGGAAAATCCCCTGGACAGAGGAGCCTGGTGGGCTACAGTGTACAGGGTTGCAAAGAGTCCAACATGACTGAAGCGACTCAGCACAGCAGAGGATGTGGAGAAATTGGAGCCCTTATACCTTGGCTGATGTGAATATAAAAATGGGAACAGCCACTTTGGAGAACATTTGTCCATTCCTTTAAAAATTAAACAAAAGTCTGCCATACAACCTAGGAATTCCACTCCTAGGTAACTGCCCAAGAGAAATGAAAATGTATGACCAAACAAAGGCTTACAAATGTTCATAGCAACCTTACTTATAATAGCCAGAAAAGTGAAAACAATGCAAGTATCTATCAATGGAAAAACAAAAAGTGGTCTATCCATACGATGGAATATTATTCAGCAATAAAAAGAAATACTGCTTTATTCTATATGGTTAAACCCCCCCAAAATCATATGAAATGAGACCCACCACATGCAAAAGACTACATACTATATGAAATGTTCAAAAAAGGTCGATCAACAGAGCTAGAAAGCAGATTAGTAGTTTCTTGGGGCTTGGGCGGAGGGAGACAATGGACAGGGATTAACTACAAAAGGGGGCTTCCCTCATAGCTCAGTCGGGAAAGAATCTGCCTGAAATGCAGGAGACCTGGGTTAAATTCCTGGACTGGGAAGATCCCCTGGAGAAAGAAATGGCAACCACTCCAGTACTCTTGCCTGGAGAATCCCATGGGCGGGGGAGCGTGGCAGGCTGCAGTTCATGGGGTCGAAAGAGTCGGACATGACTACAAAAGAGCATAAGGGACTTTCTGGGTTGCTGAGAATGTTCTAAAGTTGAATTGTGGGGCTAGCAGTGCAACTGTAAATTTACTAAAAATCATTAAATTGTATGCTTAATTGTACAGGTGAAGATCATGGTACTGCTAAGTCACTTCAGTCGTGTCCGACTCTGTGCGACCCCAAAGACGGCAGCCCAACCAGGCTCCCCGTCCCTGGGATTCTCCAGGTAAGAACATCATGGTATGTAAACCTCAATAAAAATGCTTAAAATAGAAATGCTCTACTCAAACACTCCAGTCAAAGGCAGAAACTGTCAAATTGGATATAAAAGCAGAATCTAGCCATAGCCTGTCTACAAGAGAAGCGCTTTATTTATTATTTTTTTTGGCCGTGCCGCACAGCATGTGGGATCTCAGATTCCTGACCAGGAACTGAACCTGCATGCCCTGCACTGGAAGCTTGGAGTCTTAACCACTGGACCGCCAGGGAAGTCCCAAGAGAAGCACTTAAATTCCAAGACACAGATAGGCTGAAAGTAAAAGAATGGAAAAAGACATATTATGTGAACAGTAAGCACAACAGAGCTGAAATTGCTGTATTATTATCAGCCAGAGAAAACATACCAGGAACATTACTGGAGACAAAGACAACGTTTCCTAATGATAAAGGGGTCAGCACTGCGACGATACAACAATTACAAATGTGTATGATTCAAACAAAAGAACTTCGAAGCAGATGAAGCAAAACTGACAGAACGGAAAGGGAAAATAGGCAAGAATACAATTATAATCGGAGATTTCTACAGTCCTCTCTTAATAACTGGTAGAAGAGTAGACAGAAAAATCAGTAAGGACATAAGACTAGCTCCTGGCATAAAAGAGGTGCCTGATAAACACCTGTTAACTGGATGAATTTTCACTAAGTCAGTTTTTGAAAGATTCCCAAAGTTTGATCAACTCGGATGAAGCAGGAGAACACAGCCCGCTCTTCGGCACCACTGGCTGAGCACAGACTACACCTCCGCTCAGACTTGGCACAGACATTCCACCACCCCTGACAGCACTGCTGTCTGCTTGGCAGAAATAAAAACTAGGCTTCTGAAGTTAACACCTGAGGGTAAACCCTGGTCAGGGGAGGGCAGCAGGACACTCCGACTGAAAGAGGCAGTTGGCTTTTCCCATTTGGTAAGGCGTAGGTGGTAACGGATGTCCATTTAGATCGCTAAAACTCTAAATGGAAGGGGCTTCTTTCTTGTTTATTGTCAAGTCTTGTGTGTGTGTGTGTGTGTGTGTATGAAACCACAAAGTTATTTTGTTTGTATATGAAGGCTATCTTAAAAGGGTTTGTTCTGAGAAGAATCTGACTATGGTGGACTGTTGCAGGCACACTCTCTCGCAAGAGGCCTGGTGGCTTCGGCCCTCACCTTCTTGCTGCTGCTGCTGCTGCTAAGTCGCTTCAGTCGTATCCGACTCTGTGTGACCCCATAGATGGCAGCCCACCAGGCTACCCCGTCCCTGGAATTCTCCAGGCAAGAAGACTGGAGTGGGTTGCCATTTCCTTCTCTGATGCATGAAAGTGAAAAGTGAAAGTGAAGTCGCTCAGTCGTGTCCGACTCTTAGCGACCCCATGGACTGCAGCCTGCCAGGCTCCTCCGTCCATGGGATTTGCCAGGCAAGAGTACTGAAGTCGGGTGCCATCGCCTTCTCCCATCACCTTCTTGGAGCCTGGCAATGACAGTGCTGTGAAGATGCCCAGCACATTCATTGGAGGAGGGGCGCTGGCCCTGCACCAGCTTACGGGTGAGACCACTTTGACCTTCCCACCCACCTGACCTCCAGCTAAATGCAGACACAGCACAGAGTCCAGGTGAAACTACAGACAACCTGCCCACAGAATCAGAAGGAAAAGACTGTTGTTTTTTTTTAAGCCATTAAGATTTGGGGTGGTTTTATCAATTAGCAAAGGCTAAAGGGACCTGTCACAAATATAACTGAGCCAACAGTTCAGACTCAGTGTGCGTCCCACTGTATGATTCTCTTTACATAAGTGTCAACAACAGGGTGAGAACTGAAGGTGGGGCTCCTGAGATGCAGAGGGTGGTGGGTTACACAGGTGTGTGCCTTTGGATCAGGTGAACGTGCCTGTGTCCACTCTTCTGGGGGATTCTCGGCAGAGAGGAACTATCAGAGCTCCTGTGGGCATCCACCCCGTCGGCATCCCTCTCTGACAGCCAGTGTGTGCCACGTGCCATGCGAGGTGCCGAGGCTGCCCTGGAGAACAAAGCTGACACTGTCCCTGCCCCAGGGGCACTTACAGTTCACTGGTGGAGAATAAAAGGCAGTGCAAATAAACAGCAGCTAAAAGAAGATGAATCCATCATGAAAGGTAATATCAAAATAAAAGCCCAGCTGCTTCTGCTGCTGCTAAGTTGCTTCAGTCGTGTCCGATTCTGTGCGACCCCACAGACGGCAGCCCACCAGGCTCCACGTCCCTGGGATTCTCCAGGCAAGAACACTGGAGTGGGTTAGCCACAATCAGAGGCAAAAGGGGTGCATAATAGCGTGTCTCCCACATACCACACAGCAATGTTAACTTCCACTTTGCTTCTGCTTTTTTCTATTTCAAGTGAGCTCCCTGTTTTTCCCTTTCAAACATGTGACTTAACGTCTGTCTACTCTAAGCAGTAGATCATAAGTTGAATATGCCACGCCTAACCACAGCTTCAAGAGTATCTGTCCATTTCGTAGTTCTTATTCTACAAAACTGAATATGGCACGTTGCTCATTTTGCTCACTACTAACAGAAAACTGCTTCTATTTCTATGTTTTACATCACAGACATTATTTAATATTTTATATCACTTACGTGGCACACAGAATTTAGACACAAACTGGCTCAATTTGAGTCAAACAGCTCCTGAGCCTTTACAACTAAATGACAGTGATAAGCAAGGGCCTCGGTTACTCCTGGAGAACCGATGTCTTCAATTCACAAGTTAGAAGGGATGGCAGCTCATATACAGTTTTTCCTCTAGTCACATTCCCAGGCCTAGGACACTGTGTCATCTTTGAACACCAACTGAAAGTGACTTGATTAGGTAAGTAGAAACAAGTTAATTTATTAAATAAAATTTTTAAAATAATGCAGAACGCACTTAAGTATAAGGATTTAACAAATAGGTCAACATTAGAAATATACATGTCTCACTACATAAGATGTACTATTCCTAAAACCTGTGATAACAGGAAAAAAGCCATGCACTGCTTTGGTATTTGTAAAAAAAAAAGATAAGAGGCAAAAATTTATTGTAGAGTACTGGTTGGCCTTTTCTGCATCTGTTTCCATGGCAACAGATGGTGGACAAATAGGGTTTGTAAATGCCTTGGAATCAGGAGGTGTCTCAGAGCCCTCACCTTGTTTTGAGCCAGCTGATGTCTATTTCCATAGAAACCAGAGTGGAAACGAGGGCAGCAGCCATGAGTCAGCCTGTTGGGTGGTTCATCCCCGCCAAGGTATGAGAGCATGGGAGCCGCGTTACAGGAGTTAACGAATTTAGAACCAGAAAAAAGCAAAAATCTTAACTGGGAAACACTGGTTTCTTTATTGACTTGGTTAAGTAATGGAAAGGCCCTGCAAGTAACAGACATAAAACAGACGTTTCTTTGCTAATTAGGTAGCAAGGACTTAAACTCTCATTTGCACCGGGCCAAGAAAGCGAATCACAGAGGGTGATCCATCAGAGGTGATTCACCGAGAGTAGCTGGTTCTCTGGATGTGGACTCTGAAGCAGCTTCAGGTGGGTCAACCATCTCATAGGTTGTGCATAAAGGTGGCTAGACAGAAAGGGCTTCCCTTGTAGCTCAGTTGGTAAAGAATCTGACTACAGTGCAGGAGACCCAGGTTCAGTTCCTGGATTGGGAAGATCCCCTGGAGAAGGAAATGGCAACCCACTCCAGTATTCTTGCCTGGAGAAACCCATGGACAGAGGAGCCTGGCAGGCTTCAATCCATGGGGTCGCAAGAGTTGGACATGACTTAGCGTCTAAACCACCACCACCAGAGAGAAAGGAGTTCATGGCCCAAGCACTCAAGATGTCTCTCTCTGTGGAACGCAAGGTCACTCGAAGGAAGTCTGGTCAAAAACTGGTTCTAGACCTCGCCACTTTCTCATTCCAGCCAGATCATGGTAAGGGCCTCCCACAGAAAATCAAGTTCCCCTAATACATGGTATATGCTACACCCCTACGGCTGTGTGTGCCCCATTGTTAAATGCATCACCACCCTTCTGGCTATCTAGGGTCAAGGTTCCCAGCCTTCAGTTCCTAATGACATACCAACTCCTGCTAGTTCCACCTCCAGGAGCCCCCTGCAACCCCCGAAAACATCGTCTCCCAGCCATCAGCCAAGTTCAGCACCACTCCCCTTGCAGCTCCCCTCTGCAGCATCGCATAGCAGAGAAGGGCGGGCGCACAGGCTCTTACTCCAGCCTGGCTTTTCTCTTTTTCTTATATTTTGATCGGTGGGAATGATCTCCACCATTCTGTCCTCCAGATCGTTTATCCATTCTTCTGCCCCAGGTATTCCACTACTGATTCCTTCCAGTGTATTATTCATCTCTGTCTGTTTGTTCTTTAGTTCCTGTAGGTCTTTGGCAAACATTTCTTGCGTCTTCTCCATTGCTTTCCCGAGATCCTGGATGATTGTCACATTAGTAGGTTGATATTAGATTCTATTATTCTATCATTAGATTTTATCAATAGAATCATTCTGAATTCCGTTTCTGGAAGGTGGCCTATTTCCACTTCATTTAGTTGCTTTTCAGGGGTTTTTATCTTGTCCCTTCATCTGGGACATAGCTTTCTGCTTTTTCATCCTGATTAACTTCCTATAATGTGATTTTTGTTCTAGCTGCTGTGGGAGTGTGGTTCTTCTTGCTTTTTCTGTCTGCCCTCTGATGGAGGAGGCAAGAGGCTTGCGTAAGCTGATGGGAGGGACTGGCAGTGGGAAAAATTGCTCTGGTGGGCAGGGCCTTGCTCAGTGAAGCTTTAATCCAATCATCTGCTGATGGGTAGGGTTGTGCTCCCTCCCAGTTAGTTGTCTGGCCTGAGGTGACCCAGCCCTGGGGCCCATGGGCTCTACGGTAGGGTTAATGGTGACCTCCAAGAGTGCTCACGCCAAGGGGAACCTTCCAGGACTGCTGCTGCCAGTGCCCCCATCCCTGTGGTGAGCCCCCTGCTGACCCATGCCTACGCAGGAGACCCTCCAACACCAGCAGGTCGCTCTGGTTCAGTCTCCTGTGGGGTTGGGAATCCCCAGGGAATCTGTCCCTGAAGGCCAGCAGGATTTGCTTATAGGACTTCCTCAGGACTAGGGGAAACAGAGACTCCAGTCTTGAGGGCACAAACAAGATCCTGTGCATACCAAGACCCAGAGGAAAGGAGCAGTGACTCCACAGGAGAGTGAAAGTGAAGGCCACTCAGTCGTGTCTGACTCTTGTCGACTCCATAGACAGTACAGTCCATGGAATTCTCCAGGCCAGAACACTGGAGCAGATAGCCGTTCCCTCCTCCAGGGGATCTTCCCAACCCAGGGATTGAAGCCAGGTCTCCCGAGTTGCAGGTGGATTCTTTGCCGTCTGAGCCACCAGGGAAGTCCATTCAGATGATACTGGGTTTTAAGTAATTTTAAGCTTTCTGGATCTCCTATTAATTTGAACGTACACCAGATCAACCTTCCTATAGCACAGCTCTGTTCACACCCTTCCCAGGCTGACAAATAAAAATTTCAATTCAGTTCAGTTGCTCAGTTGTGTTCGACTCTTTGTGACCCCATGGACTGCAGCACACCAGGCCTCCCTGTCCATGACCAACTCCTGGAGTTTACTCAAACTCATGTCCATTGAGTTGGTGATGCCATCCAACCATCTCATCCTCTGTTGTCCCCTTCTCCTCCCACCTTCAATCAAACTTAGGGCTTCACAAATTTCTGTAGACTTGCTTAGCCATACATATACACCTACACATACATATACATATATCCATTCTCCCCCAAACCCCCTTCCATCCAGGCTGCCACAAAACATTGAACAGAGTTCTCTGTGCTATACAATAGGTCCTTGGTTATCCATTTTGAATATAGCAGTGTGTAATGACCTCCCCAAACTTCCTAACTATCTCTTCCCACACAGCCGCCTCCCTGCCCCTGCCTTCAGCCATAAGAGGACAATTGTTTTCTGATCTGTTAGCCTAGCTGAAGCTCACACCTTCTATTAAAACACTGCATTTAAAAACACCCGAAAGGCTCCCCTATGGCACATCACTTCCTCCAGAGCCAGAGTACAAGGCACGCCAGAAACACCAGGACTTAACCTGTTCTCTGCAGCCAGGCATGGCAGGGGCTGAAACTGATAACATCACCATCATCAGGACGACAGCCAACATTCACCAAGGCCCTCCAGTATCTCAGGAACTGGGCCAGGGGTTTTGATGTGATTCATTAGTGACATCAGAACATACTAGGATTTTTATAAAAGCCACTGATTCTGCTCTGCTGCTTGAGCCCAGTCTTTCTTTGGATGTTAACATTTTTCCCCAGGCGCTTGTATTGGCAAAATGCATCTAAAGAGTATCAGTTGAAAATTAGTGATGTAAAAACATTTTTTAAGGAATAAGACCTAGTTTTCTGCTTTCATGCTTTAGGAAGTACAATTAAAAAAGAAAAAGCCTCACTTTCCTTATGTCACATCAGTCACGTGGGATGGTCTCTGGGGTTGGGTTTACAGCACTGGACCCCCCCTCCCGCCCCCACCTGG